>PVLC010011140.1:0-48274 GCA_004027655.1 Graphiurus murinus
AGGGGCTATTCTTGTTATTGTTTTTTTGTTTTGTTTTCCACACAAGCACATCATCCCATCCAGATGCTTTCTTCGACATAATTCTCAGGGTGGATGTGTTGTCTGTAACAGTTCTTAGTGGGAAAGAGCCGAATGAGAGTAATGTGAACAGTGGCAGATTTCAACTTCCTTCCAAGTCTCCTGTGTAGCACCCACACACACCTTCACCCTCCCCCACTCCTGTAAAACTAACAAAGGCACTTTTTTTTTTTTTTTTTTTTTGTGCTGTGACACCTAAAAATACAAGGCTTGACAGTAGAGTTGGAAAAGCCAGCCGGGAATTGTAAAACTCCTTACTCAGGAACTTTGCTGATTTCTTGCCTTATGACTTTGGCAAGACCCTTCTGTTCTGATTTTCCTGTTTCTCCTATTAAGTGGGGGTGCCAGCTCTGCCTAGCTGCATCCTTCTGCAATCAGGTGGTTATAAGAACCAAATAATGCAGAAGATTTTGTGGACTGTAAGTGCTGTATGGGTTGAAGGAGTGCTGTCAGTCTTTTTTTACTGAATTTGGGTTGGACCCTGGCAGGTGCTCCCTCCTAGGCCAGGTGGGGGTCCCTAGCGGGATCCTTGGGTTCACAGTAGCTTTGCTACTGTTGAAGGTGACTGGTATTGAATTTCAGCCTCAAATGTGGAATTATATGTCCTTTTTAAAGAACTATTTGGCTGTGTCCCTAGTTCTCTGGGGTCAGGGAAAGTGGCACCTCCCCCCTGATCATGATAAAGAGGTTCCCTTATAGACCAGGCTCTCTGTGTTGGCTTGCTCTTGGCAGGAATTGGGTTTTTAAAGAAGAGAACAGACAAGCAGCCCATCTGAGGCCCACATGTTAGGTGTATGGGGAAGGACTTCATAGAGGCATGTATTAGTGAGAGTTCTCCAAAGAAACAGAACCAGTAGCGTGTGCAGAGGGGTAGAGGTAAAAGATTTATTATAAAGAATTGGCTCTGGTAATTATAGAGGCCAGCAAGTCCCAAGATCTGTAGGTGAGTTGGCAAGCTAGAGAACTAGTGGTACAGTTCAAATCTGAGTCTGAACACATGAGAACCAGCAGAGTCAATGGTGCAGTTCAAGTTCAAAGGCAGGAAGAAAGTCAAAGCCACGGTTCAAAACAGTCAGGCAGGAGAATCTTGTCCTACTCGGGGGAAGGTTGGAATTTTTGATCTATGCAGGCCTTCAGCAGATTGGATGAGGCCCATCCACTTGGGGGGTGAGGCACAGAAAGTGTTGGCCTTTTCCAAAAATACTCTCATAAAACATCCAGAATAGCATTTGACTAAGTATCTGGGCATCCCGTTGGCCAGATGAGTTGACATGTAAAATGACTGGAGTGGAGCTTCTGGCTGGATGGGGTTCTCACTGCATATCACGGCTGAGTTTTGGAGAGGTTGCTGGAAGGTGGTTAGGATGCTGAGGTCAGCAACCCACACACTGGTAGGATGGGTGTTGTCCCAGTATTGGCACAGGAAGCACCATGTGAGCGTCCACTCTCCGTAGAATTAGACCGATGGACTCTGGAGTCAGGAAGGCCCTGAGATCGTCCAGTTCCAGCCCTCTCACCTCACCTTTAAGAGACCTGAGCCCCGATGGATTGGGCAGTTGGCCAAGGTCACACAGCCGGTGAGCGGAGAGCCAGGCTGGTCCCGGGCCAGCAGCCCCATCACCACTCTCCAGAAGGCTGAGGTTGTCTATAAGTCCCGAGAGGGATTAGTTCCTCCCTTGAAGGAGTTCCAGGGTGGGGAAGTCTGGGCAGAGAGCTCGCCAGATCTCAGCAGGTTGCTTCCTCCAGGGCAGCTGCACTGGGCACCAGGCATGATACCAACAACACAAACCCCCCACCCCCTGCAGCATGAGACAGTGGCCCCATGAGCAGCCCCAGGTGTACAAGTGGGGTATGACCAGCGTAGCTGGGAAACCTGGCAGGTGGCGAGGGTTGTTTTAGACAGGGGCCCAGGGCCATCGGGTACAGGTGGAGGGAAGGTTCATGCCTAGAAGAGGGAGGCACTGGCTCTGCCCCAGAGGGTGGTCCCCTGCACCTGCTGCCAGTTTGTAGTCACTGGCTTAGTGCCGGCCAGACTGGGATGTGTCACCATCCTGGGCAGCATCTAGAATGTGCTGAACACCTCCCCGATGGACAGCCCTTTGCCTCAGGATGCCGCCCTTTGCTGAGGGTATCCCCAGAGAAGGCCTAGATTACCCTGGCTGATCAGCAGGCTGTCAACCAGAGGCAGGGAGCGGCTTGCCCAGTGTCCCTCTAGGGCTGGTTTCCTTCACCAACCTGAGCGAGTTCGTGTTTTCTTTGTACCTAGTGGAGTGGAGGAGGCACTGGCCCAGGTTGGAAGGATGGTTTAGACGACCACACAGTCGGGAACATGGGCTTTGGTGCCTCTGTCTAGCACTCAGTCTGTGACCACTCATAAATGTCAGCGTCTCTGAGGTCCTTCATAGAGTTGTTGTGAGAATTAAACGAGAAAGGGGATAATGCACTTAGCATGGACCCTGGCTCTCGGTAGCTCTTACAATGGGTGTTGCTGTGTAATTGAGGCTCAGTCTTCCCACCCCTGCCCCAGCCACCCCACTGTGGAAGCTGCAGTCATGGACCTGGCAGGTGAGGAGGGGCCCATACACCATGTCTCCTCCAATGCTTGCTCTGGGGTTCTGTGAGAACATACAGGTGAAGTTGCTCTGTAGCATGAGGCCCCACAGCCATGGCTGGTCAGGCATGAAAGCCCCCCTCCCCCCACCTCGTAGCTTTATCAGAGCAGAGTGTGGCCCCTGTGGAAGCTGAGACCTCACTGTGCCCAGCAGACTGGAAGACAGCCTCAATGGGGCTCCGGCTCTCTGCACAGGTATGGATTATCGATGCTCAGGAGACATAAGGCCAGATGCATGTCCAGCTGTGCTTGTGGCGGCCACAGGAGGCCCCTCCCTGGCCTCTGTCTGCAGCATGGGGCGCGTGGGGACACCCAGTCTTAGAACTGGCCTGAGGATGCTGGTGCCAGCTCTGGCCAGCCTGCCCCTGCCCCGAATCCCAGTGGGAATGCCAGCATTTTCACAGGAATGTGCTTTCCTCTCTGCAACCCTGAGCATCCTCTGTCCACCCCTTGAAAAGGTCGGATTCTCATTGTTCAGAGGGTCCAAACCTTAGGATTATTGGCCACTGAGTCCCACAGCCTGGCGTTTCCTGATGTTTCTGCATCCTGGTGTTACAGGGATGCCCATTTGAAAGCATGGATCTGATTAAGGCTCCCAGCCCACCTTCTCCAGTGTCCTGTCTGTTAGAGTACGTACTCCTGGTGGCCCTCCACGCCCTCCACAGCCTGGCCCCACCTCTTTGAGTGGCCATACCCTGATCCTGTCTATCTCTTGAGAACTAGGCTTAAGGCAACATGAACTGTTTGATTCTATCTGAAATCCTCCGGCTTTCCTCTCCACGGCACTGCTTGAGGTTGTCCTGCTTCAGTTGACCTTTCTCCTGATGACCTCCTCTTCACCTCTTCAAGCCTTCCCACTCTTCTTGAGTATATATTACTCCTGGGCTTGTCATTCTCTGTTTGTGGCATCAGATAGGTGCCTCAGCTTCCCTGGCCCTTGAGGGGTCTCTGCACAATGACATGAGACTGAAATGCCACCTCCTCCCTGAAGTTTCTGTATATTCCTAGGACTGTATTTACCTGCAGCCAGACAGAACTGCATTACTTTCAGCTGGGCCTCCACACCTGTCAGAGCCTTTGTTTCTTCATTGTAAAATGCAATGCACTCTGAGCATCCAAAATGCTTGGGACCAGAAGAGTTTCTGGATTTTGGACTTGGGATGTATATGGAATGGATTTGGGGACATTTGCATGTACATACTAAGATATCTCGGGGGCTGGGTCCCACATCTAACATGAAATTCATTATGCATCATGTACACTTCATACCCGTAGCCTGAAGGTAATTGTATGGAATATTTGGGGCGTGCCTCCACATGAGGTCAAGTGTGGAATTTCCCATTTGTGGTGTCCTGTTGGTGCTCAAAAAGTTTCTGATTTTGTATTTTCAGGTTAGGGATGCTCAATCTGCAGTACTCTTGCCTTTCTTTCTTTTTTTTTTTTTTTTTGTGGTACTGGGGATTGAACTCAGGGGCATTCTACCTCCAAGCTACATCCCCAGCCCTATTTTTTATTCTTTATTTTGAAACCGAGTCTCACTAAGTTGCGGAGTGCCTCACTAAGTAGCTGAGGCTGACCGTGAACCCGGATCCTCCGATCTCAGCCTCCCGAATGCTGGGATTACAAGCGTGCGCCACCACGCCCGGCTACTCTTGCCTTTCTTTATCTTGAGAATAAGCAGCAGTTTGCTCCCAGCCCCAAGACAGTGTCTGGCACTCAGGCAGAGGTTCTTAGTGACTCGTAACCATTATTAACTCAGTGCTTACAGATGGCAGCATCTTGATTCTTCTGCTAAACCACAAGTCCATTGAGGGCCCCCAGCATCGTCTAACACCTTGTCGGTGCTCAGCATCTGGCCTAGGGTCCACTGTAGCACATAGTAGGGGCTCAGAGAGTGTTTGAGGAAGAAAAGCAGGCAGTCTCCTATTTGCCTATGAATTTGGGTCTTGCAATAGACCTGGAATCAAAATGCTATCTCCTATGAAAGCGTCTCCTTTAAAGGGAAACCTGGACACACAGAGGGGAGACCGTGTGAAGAAGCAGGGAGGAGAAGGTGGCCAAGAAGAGGGGCCTCAGAAGAAAGTAGTACTGCAGCCGGGCGTGGTGGCGCACGCTTGTAATCCCAGCATTTGGGAGGCTGAGACTGGAGGATCCGGGTTCGAGGCCAGCCTCAGCTACCTAGTGAGGCACTCAGCAATTTAGTTAGACCCTGTTTCAAAACAAAGAATAAAAAAACTAGGATTGGGGGTTTGGCTCGGAGGTAGAATGCCCCTGAGTTCAATCCCCAGTACTGCAAAAAAAAAAAAAAAAAAGAAAAGAAAAAAAAGAAAGTAGTACTGCCAACACCTTGAGCTCAGTCTCTAGCCTCCACCGAGTCCTCAGGTATCAAAGATACAGTCAAGGATGGAGTCCTCCATGAATTTCTAGGAAGCAGTTCCATCCAGCTCATGACAGAAGACCTAGAAACCAGCATTTTGTGGACTTCTTCCTCATCCCTCCTGACTTCAACACCCTAAAACAGGTTGCCCCTCTATAGCTGCCTTCCTTACTCAAGAATAGACAAATTTGTCACCCTTATCAGGATCTGAAACCCCACATGTGCCACTCCCACATGTGGGCACCCTGCCCACGGGGCTCAGTCTCAGACCCCTGCCCGGTACCTGCTTGGTCTCTGACTCTGCACTGTGCTGGGTCTGCTTCCTGACAAGCTCAGCCTCCTCCCTCCCAGCTGCCTTTCCATGCACCTTGCTCCTGGCCATTTAATGGCTTGGAGACTAAATTGTTCAAGAAGGGAAGGAAAAGGATAGGAAAGGAAAAAGAAGAAGATCTGTACCCATCTTTTTTTTTTTTAATTTTAAATTAATTTCTGTGGTTATGCCCATTTTAAAAGTTCTACAGCTCTGCTACCTCCAGAGCCTGAGGTGACCATACCTCTCACCTGGATGACCTGGATGACTTCAAAATGCTGCGCCCTTTTCCAGGACAAGTTTAAATGCTATCTAGGAGCCAGGAACAGTAGTGCACACCTGTGATCCCAGTACTTGGGAGGCTGAGACAGGAGGATCACAGGTTCAAGGCCAGCCTCAGCAACTTAGCAAGACGCTGTTTCAAAGTGAAAAGCAAAATAGGGCTGGGGGTGTAGCTCAGAAGTAGAACACCCCTGAGTTTCATCCTCAGTACCACAAGAAAGGTTTAAATGCCATCTCTGTAGGAAGTGTTTTCTCAGCCCATCCACGTGACCTAGACTAGACAGGAAGGACTAGACAGGAAGAACAGCCGGAGGCTATAGAATGCAGGGTGGAGGGGAGGTTGGCAGGAGCAGCCAATCGATTGGATGCGAGAAGGAAAGGGAAGAATCAAGAGTGACTCTGGTTTTGGCTTCAGAGACCGGGTGGTGCCAGTAACTGAGATGGGGAGATTGGAAGAGAGATGGGTTGGGGTGGAAGGAGGAAATCGAGAATTCTAAATTTTGACTTCTATTAAATATCCAAGTGGAGCTGTAAAGGAGGCAACTGGATATAGATCTTGAAATTTGCTCTATTTTAAAATTTCTGTCATACCTAACTTTCTATCCAGGTATGCTTCTTAATTTTTCCTTCATGGGTTTATAGCCCGGGGTTCAAAGATGGACTTCATGAACCTGCTAAACTTGTATGAAAATTCTCCACGTGTGTCGTGCGGGGGCATTCACTCACGTCCTTGGCCAGGGAGCAGGAGCGGCGAGCTTACCACAGAGACTCGGAGGGGGCCGGCGTCAGAGCTGGGCCCGCAGCCACCTGGAGGCCTCTGCACGCGAAGGCAGTCACTGGAAGATGCAGAGTGACGGGCTGGCTGAAGGACGCCACGGTGATGGCACAGAGCACCTGATGAGGCCCACGTGGCCTTTTAACTCATGGTGAAAGCACGTTTGCTGTCCTCACGTGCGAGCTCAGTCCTCCCTCTGGTACTTCAGGCCTGGGGCGCTCACGGGGAGACGCTGTCGCTGCACAGATGGCCGAGGGATGGGAGTCAACCTGGCTTCCTGACTCTAGACCTGGGCCTTTCCCTCACCCTCGAGCTGAGCCCCAAAGAGCAAGCAGCACAGGTTTGCCGCGACAGGCCTTGTGCTGCAAAATAGCTAAGTCGGGGCCATTGTTCTCGTCCCACACCCCTGCTTCCGTCGCTTGGGTGTTTCTGTGCACGCCTGGAAAGGAGATGGTGAAAGAAACCAAATTAGTCAGTCTCCTGGCTTCTAGACAGCTCCGGAAACCGGACTAGATAGGAGAGGAGGAGGTGGGGCCTCCTGAGTGTATGTGTGAGGCTTGGGTTGACTCCAGGTGCAACTCTGAGCCGCCCTGCCCCAGCTGGCCTGCAGCGTCCACTCCAAAGGACTCCTACTGTCCCAGGCTGCCCACCCGCAGCCTCTGAGGGACACCTGAACTCATATGCCTGTTGAACTTCCTGGTTGGAGGAAGATCTTTCTCTAGCAGACGTATGAACAGTTCAGATGGGGAAAGGGTCCTCTGTGTCCCCTTTGATGTGGTACCTTGGCACTAGGCTGGGTTTCGGCTGCGTGTCTAATTAGGAACAGCTGCCTGCCACTCCTGCGGAGCTCATCACTTGGTCTGAGGTGCCGGCTGTGCTGTTTAACACCTCAGAGGCCTGCCAGAAATAGTCTTGCCTCCAGCAGGTTAAAACACAACAAGCCGATAAAAGATGTCAGAGAGGCAGGAAGAGCCCTAGTCCACGAATTAGGGGTCTTCAGGCCTATTACCATCTTCTCTTTCCCAGGCCTCAGTTTCCCCATCTATAAAATAGGATGATTAGTCATACTCAAGATCTCCCCTGAGCGAGGCACGGTGGCGCATGCCTGTAATCCCAATACTTGGGATCCTGAGACAGGAGGATCGCTGGTTCCAAGTCAGCCTCAGCAACGTAGCAAGACTGTCAGCAACCTGGCAAGCCCCTGTGTCAAAATAAAAAAATAAAAAGGGCTGGGGGTGTGGCTTGGAGGTAGAATGCCCTGAGTTCCTCTCCTGTATGTTTCCTGTTACTCACAAGCACTGATCCAAACCTCAGTTCCCACATTGGGAGCAATTGCAGCAAGCAGCAGAAACTAGAAGTTGTGGACCCAGAAACAGAAACAGGCTCAGAGGTTGGTGTTGAAACCCTTCCATTTTCCATGCAGGGTTAGCTGTCAGGTTTCAGTTAGGCCGTTAGGAACGAAGGGCAGTGTCAGAAGAGGGGGAGTCTTGGAGATAGGCCTCCAAGGGAGCCCCCAGTCGTGGTGATGGAAATAGCAATGACATTCACAGAGTGCTTTCTTTGCACCAGGCTCTGTTTTGAGTGTTTGACATACGTGGATCCTTTAATGCTCATAACATCTTTCCAAGGCGGGTACAGTTGTCCCCCTCCAGGAATGAGGAAACAGAGGTAACTTGCCCCAAGTCAGCCTAGAGCCAAGCAGCCTGGTGGGACCTGAGTCTGCAGCCTGCACCCTGTGCTGTTTACCTGCCAGCCCGTGGCCTGGGGCTTTGCCTCCTCCAGCTGGGCAGTGGGGGACAACCATGGTCTATGGCAGGTGCGTTGTTCTAGGAGTGCAGCCCTTCCTGTCCTGGCTGGGACTCGGTCTCACCCACTCACAGCCCTGGCGTCTCAGCACAGGTCCTGGTGGCTGCACAGCCACATAGAAATCAGATAGCCAGGGATGCTGACAGCAGGGCTGGGCATGTCCACCATGGTAGAGCAGCAGATTCTCAGGTGGAGAGTGATGTCGGGGCCTGAGAATGGAGGCCTCCATGGGCTGCACATCCCTACTGAGTCTCGCCACCCTATGATTTGGGAGCTGCTGTGGATTCCCAGACAAGTTTGGCAGAGAAAATTAGAGGTGAGGGGCCTGCAGGCCAGCGTCTGTCATTTCCAGTGAGGCTCCTACACACCCCATGCCATTCTCTCCCCACCCAGCTCCACCCTGCCTGGAGGCTGTAGGGCAGCTGTTTGTACTCCTGCGGTGCTGTCCTTCAGCATTTGAGGCCACACAAACCCACTTCCCCACAAACCCGAATCCCCTGCCTCCAGATTCATCTCCCACTGGGTGCCTGGAAGCCACCAACCCCCTGAGCAACCTCCTGAGCAACCTCCTGCCTCCAGTCCCCTGGGCCTCAGCCTTGTCTTCCTCTATCCTGTGCCAGTTTTCTCTGCCACGCCACTGCCGTATGACCTCATGTCTAAATCCTTTAAGGCTTCCGCCAGCAGAGAGCTACCTCCATTTCATGGGTGTACTATCACGTCTGCTCTCACTAAGGAGCCGGGGCCATGTCTGTCTGTGCTGGGGCTCTGGCCTCTCTTGCTAGGGCCACATCCCTCCCCATCTCCTGTCACACTGGCATTCAGTAGATGTTCGATTGAGCGTCAGGATAGCTGAATGCCCGTGTTGCTGGAGAAGGCTGGGTGCACTGGAGGTGGCTGTTAACTACCTCAGCCTCAGCTTCACAATCTCTTTTTAGAGAGAGGGAGAGAGAGAGAGAAGAAAAGAAGGAGGAGGAGGAGGAAGAGGAGAAAACATACAACAGAAACTTCATCCAAGCACAAGAACAAAATAGTACAGCTACTTTGTAAGACAGTATGACTTTTTTTTTTTTTTTTTTTTTTTTTGGCAGTACTGGGAATGAACCCAGGGGCATTCTACCGCTGAGCTACACCCCCAGTCCTATTTTTTATTCTTTATTTTGAAACAATGTCTCACTAAGTTGCAGAGAGCCTAACTAAGTAGCTGAGGCTGGCTGCGAACTTGGATCCTCCAGTCTCAGCCTCCCAAGTACTGGGATTACAAGCGTGTGCCACCACGCCCAGGTCAGTTTGACAATTTTTTACAACTAAACATACTCTTATTTATTTTATAGTGCTGGGGACTGAGCCCAAGGCCTTGCCCATAAACACTCTTATATGATCTAGCAATCATATTACCTAGTATTTACCCAGTGAAGTTCAAAACTTATGTCCACATAAAAATCTGTACATAGATATTTACCACATCTTTATTTATAATTGTCCAAACTTGGAAGCAGCCAAGATATTACTTAGTAGGTGGATGGATAAATAAATTTTGATAACTCCAAGCTGGGCGTGGTGGTGCACGCTTGTAATCCCAGTACTTGGGAGGCTGAGCCAAAGGATCTGGGTTCACGGCCAGCCTCAGCTACTTAGTGAGGCCCTCTGAAATGTAGTGAGACTCTGTTCCAAAATAAAGAATAAAAAATAGGTCTGGGGGTATAGTTCGGAGGTAGAATGACCCTGGGTTCCATCCCCAGTACCGCAAAAAAAAAAAAAAATTATAACCTCAGATGATGGAATACTATGAAAATATAAAAAGAAATGAGCTACTAAGCCAGATAAAAGAAAAAACAGAAAAACTGAAATGCATATTATTTAGAGAAAGAAGCCAGTCTGAAAATGCTACATAGTGTATGGTTCCAACTATGTGACATTCTGGAATAGGCAAAACTATGGGGACAGTAAAAAGATGAGCGGTCGCCAGGGGCTATAAGGAGGAAAGAACAATGAGTAGGCAGAACACAGGATTTTGAGGGCAGTGAAAACACTCTATGTGACAATGTGATGGTAGGTACATGTCATTATACTTGCGCCTAAACCCATAGAACACACAGCACCAAGAGCGCACCCTGGGGTAGAGTGTGGCCTCGGGCGCTAATGATGTGTCAGCGTAGGCTCATCAGTTGTAACAAGCGGCCGCTCTGCTGGGGGACGTCGACGGCAGGGAAGACTGTGAATGTGTGGGAGCAGAGGGTACTAGGGCTATCTCCCTACCTTCTACTCAGTTTTGGGGTGAGTTTAAAATATAAAGTCTACTTTAGAAAAGGGGGGAGGACAGAGTTGGCAAGCACAGGAGCAAAGCATAGCTTGTTGCTTGTAGGCTGGGGCACCCCTAAAGCCCCATCACATCCACGCAGGAGGCTCCTGGTCTGCCTGGCCAAGCTCGCCCTGGGTCCCTCGCTCAAAGTCTCGCCTGTTCTCTTCTCCAGCCCTTGCGTTCCACAGGCAGTGCCCCCCCGCCCCCGCCTCCCAGCCTCCTGGTGCCCAGGCCAGTCTTAGGATCCCTTCCAGTTGTGACATTCTCTGATTATTCTGGAGAAAGTGCTTTCTCTTCCTGTTCTTTCTCCATGTTTTATTCCACTTGAAAACCTTTCTACTCCAGAGGTCAGCAGAAATCCCCACCCTGTCAATTTAATGTTTCTGCTCGCTGCCTAAGAGGCATGAAATCACAGCCTGCCATCTGATATTAAAGGTCATTTGCCATGAACGTGTAGATGGTGATGTCCAGATAACTCGTGACTTAAAACATATGGTCTCTAGCTCTCCTATTAGATCAGTCTCGGGATGGTCACGGATGGGCCTGGCTAACAAGGACAGGCCTGGTCATTGGGCTAGCTGGCCTGGCGCAGGATCCTCAACTCACCATGGTTTTTGTTGAGCCTCTCTTAGAGAGGAAGCCCCTTTTCCTGGGGAAAGGCTGCTGCTTTTCAGCTCCTGGAAACCCAGCCTGCTTTACATCACATTTACTTTCATGTGTTTCTGTCTTAATTACATTTTTTCTTTACTAGCATCTTTATTCATTATTTACAACAACTTTCAAAAATAATTATGTGATAATCCCTTCTCTCCTACCCAGTAGCTGTTTACCTTCCTGTATTGGGTTTTCAGTTCTTTATTCGTGTGTGTCTGTGCTTAACGACATTGCTGTCACCGGAGTTTAGATATGACGGGCAAAATGTGCGCTGCTGCTTTTGAGCAATTCCTAAGCAAGGAGCAGCATTCCCGTCGGGGCGCTGTTCTCATTGCCCAGGACTTGTTTAGAAAGCTCACATTATACACTCTTGCCCTCAATACATAAACAATTCTGTATTTTACTTTTTAGTTTAGCATAATTTCATGCACGCTTTCCCATGTAGCTACATTATCTTCCGATTTATCATTTTAATGACTGCTTAATATTCCATCCAGTTACCGTGCCATAATTTACTTAACTGTTCCCTATTGTTGGGGCCTTAATGAAAATTTGAATTCACCGTGTAATACAGGAGGAGGCTTGTTTTAATGATTACCATTATAACATCCTCTGCCTTAACTGCATGCCATTACGAACCCAGCTTTGGTTAGGCACAGATGCTTCCAGAACAATAAATCCTGCATGAGAGGTGAAGCACAAGCCCCTCTGATTTAATGGCTAATCTGTTCACCACACATGTTTTCCTTTTAGACCGGCATTTATGTAGAAGATCCGTCTCTTCTCAATATGATGTAATATTAAACTGTATGCATTTTCTTCAAGGTTCTTTATCACTGCTCCAGGGACTTGCATAAATTAACTGGAATTTGGAGATTAAGAGCAGTGTCTGGCTGTTGGTTCTTATTCCTTTATCCACCTACGTTTGCTGAGCACCTGCAGCCAGGCTCTGTGAGAGAGGGAGGGCTCCTAACTGAACTGCACCTGGGCATAACTTTACGGTGCCTTAGACTTACTGGCGCTTTACATGAGCAGTGCTTTGTAAACTGTAGAGTGTAGGATGTGTTTGCTGGTCTTGCTTGTGAAGGAGGGTGAAGAGAAAGGTCCCCGGTCCGTGCCTTATCATCTGCACCTCCAGTACCCTCGGCTATGGGTCCTCGGCCTTGGAATCCTCCCAGCAGGAGGCTAGACTCCTCTCCTCAGGACAGGAGTAGAGTGCTGCAAATGACAAGGACTCCTACAGAGCAGTAAGCAGCAGTTCAGATGGTATAATAGACTGAGTGACTTACAAATTTGTCTACAGTACTTTACAATTGGTCCTTCACTTTAAAGTGACAAAGTCCTACCATTTCATAGCTCTTCCCTTTTCCTCTTTCTCCATTTGTTAAAAAAAAAAAGGTAACCTCAGACCTGAAACCAGTTAATGACCCCAATTTATTCATAGGACCCAGCAAAAATCATGCTCTGCTGACATCTGAGACATCTTCTAGGATATGTGATTTTCAGTGGCCCGAGAACTACAGTCAGAAGTTTTTTCCCTGTTCATTTTCTTCCTTTCTAGAGAGAAAAAACGATTCTTATTTTCCAAAGAAAGTGTTTGCAGCTTGTGCCTCCCCACCAGCTCTCCAACACTTGCAAACCCTTCCTTTGGGCAGAGAAGGGAGCAAGCCCCAGGCCCCTCGGCTGGCAGTAGTACCCACTCGCTGGTTTTGTTGTCATCATTTTCTGAGTGCTTAGCATCTATTTTTGTCAAAGGATAATGGCTTATGGGATGGTGATATAAAGTTTCATATTAAGATGGATTTATTTAACAACATAAATAAATATAAGGTGATCTTGGATCATGAAGCTCAGCCCAAAAGCAGCACCCATACTCAGAAGAGCTGATAACAGAGCCAGACATGATGGTACTTGGGAGGCTGAGACAGGAGGATCGCAGGTTTGCGGCCAGCCTTAGCTACTTAGTGAGGCCCTCTACAACTTAGTGAGACCTTGTTTCAAAATAAAGAATAAAAACTAAGGCTGGGGCTGTAGCTCAGAGGTAGAATGCCCCTGTGTTCAATCCCCAGTACACAAAATAAAAAGGGGGGGGAGTGCTGATCCATTCCTCTGTGTTTTAGCAGCTGCTCCTCAAGGTTCACCAGTCCTATGGGCTACCACATGGAAGAACTTTGAAAACATGGTATCAGGTGCAAGAAGCTTGTCGAAGAAGGACAAACACTGAATTGTAGGAGTCCCCGGGATAGTCAGATTCATAGAGACAAAAAGCAGAATGGGCATTGCCAGAAGCTGGAGAGAGAGGAAATGGGGAGTTAGTGTTTAATGGGGGCAGTTTCAGTTTGGGAAGATGAGAACATTCTAGAAACCATGATGGTGATGGTTGGACAACAATGTGAATGCACTTAATACTACTGAACTGTTCACTTAATAATGGCCAATGTTGTTGCATACATCTTACCACGATATAAAAAGAAGGCACGCAGCGAATATGTTCATTCCCTCACATTGCCTTGGCTCGCCCTGGTCCTACCACAGGGAAGGCTGTCCTCCTCCTTTTCCACTTGTCAGAGCTATCAGTTCAAATGCCATCTCTCTTTCCTCCTGCTCTTCCCCTCTCGGGCCCTGCTGAGCTCCCTTTGCCCCTGAGAGTCATGGCGATTTAGGCACACATTGTTTTGTGGAAATAGAGGGCTTGCCAGGAGCAGCCCAGATAGCAAACTCCCCAGGCCTCCAGCACAGGCCCTGCACACAGTGGGTAGGCAGGATCAAAAGGCAAGTCAAGCTTCCCTGTTTGACCTGAGTTTAGTATTTGAGTATCCATCTCTCAAGCCATCTCTCTACTGTCATTCCTGGTATAAGCAGCAGCTGAAATAAATGTCCTCTCTCTGGGACCTTGACTAGAGACAATTAGTCACCCCTCAGCCCACCCCCAGAGCCAGGCCTTGCGGCCTCCCCAAAAGATCACAAGCCCATTCAGAAGTAAAAACGGGCATCTCCAAAGTCCCCGGATGTGTTCCACCTGGGAGGAGGATGAACATCTCTGGGGGAGGTAGAACTGCAAGGAAGGGTCTTATAGGGACCCAAAATAGTGGCTCTGGCTCCTCTGAGGGCAATTCTTTGCTTGTTGGTTCTTTTAAATGAATCTGTAAGCTGGATGGGCACCCAAGGATCATTCTTTGTATAGATGTGGGCTAAAAATCCAGAGAGGGAGATGGACTGCCCCGGGGGAGGACCCCCCACTTGGCTGTCAAGCAAGCGGGCTAGTGGGTGCCAGAACACACCTGCAGCATGGTGTCCATGCCTGGACCCTGCCCTTGAAGACGGAGATCAGCATGCTCACCTCCCTGGCTGGCAACTCTGAACTCAGGGGTGTTCCCTGGCAGGATCCCAGGAGAGGAATGACATCTCTGCTTCCTTCCTTTTTGCTTGCAGAATTCCAGAGGCAGGAAAGTGTCCGGTCCCAGCACAAAGGCATCCAGCTGTACGACACCCCTTACGAACCCGAAGGCCAGAGCGTGGACTCGGACTCGGAGAGCACGGTCAGCCCCCGCCTGCGGGAGAGCAAGCTGCCCCAGGACGACGACAGGCCCGCCGACGAGTACGACCAGCCTTGGGAGTGGAACCGCGTCACCATCCCGGCCCTGGCAGGTAGGGAGCCTGGGCCCTGCTCAGGAGGTGGTCACTGAGCCCTGGAGCTTTGTTGGACAACCAGTTGGGCAGTTCTTTTTCCAATACTGAGGGGCCCTTCAAAGGTGATGTGAGTCCTTGAGGGTAAGAGAGGCCAGACCAAGGAAAAACTCCAGGTCTGGTGCCCAGTGTCCTGTTGCAGTAACCCACCCTCAGAGACAGCTCAGATACTGTTGTTGTCTGACGCTGTCTGTCTTGGTGCTGTTGACAGTGCCCTAGCTCACGGAAGCCCAGATTTCAGGTTTCAGAAGGAGCTATCTTAGAAACAAGAGAGAACCAGCTGCAGAGCAGCTCCTGCTGAGGCTGATGGGGCCCAGTGGTGACCTTCACTCCTGCACGGCTGGCACAGGCCATGGTTACAGGGCTGCTGCTTGTTCCCCATCGCCGCTGTGGCATGAGCCTGCTCAGAGCACAGGTGGTGGGCACATCCTGGCCCCAGGGGCCAACCCCCCGCCCCCAAAGGAACCCCTTGAGCCACCTAGGTACCTCCTCCAGGGCTAGTTTCCAGAGTTTGGGTATACATCATGGTGCCAAAGCTCCTCTCCTGCAGCTCTTTCAGAAAGTGATCTGACTACGTGTGATGAACCCAGTGCTCTGCACCCTTAGATTTTAATCCCACTACTGAGAATCTAGGATGAAGTTAATGTTCTAAAATTCAGAGAAGACATTGTTTATAATCATGAGAAATCAGAAACAACTGGAATGCCCCACAACAGAGATTGGTTAAATGGATTTTTGCACATCCATGTGGTAGAATATTGTGCAGCCACCAGTAAATGATGTTTAGAAAGAGTTTATAACAACCTAGGGAGATGCTTACATTTAATTTGAAGAAGTAAAAAGCCAGATGCCAAAATGGTTGTTTGCATCTAAAGAATTATGCATGTAAAAAGAGACATTGAGTGACTAATTCTTACCACATTGAGGATCATAAAGGGAGAGTTTTAATTTGTTTAAAATCCACTGTGCCTTAAACCTCCCTCTTATTCATACACAGCTAGTCCCTGTACCCTTTGGAGCCCCCAGCAGTGGGCCCAGTCCCTGTTCTGGATCCCTGCATACATGTTCCTGCTATTCCAGCACATGCTACTCAGGGTTCCTGGGACCTAACATGTCTTGTGTACATCTCATTTTTCTGCCTGAAATGCCTTTCCCAGTCTTATCCTATCTGGAAAGATTTCTCTGCCTCCTTTGAGGTCCAGCTTGAGTGTCACCACTTCTGTGAGCCCTCCCTGGTACCCAGCCACGTGTCCTACAGATGTCCCTGCTGCTTCTCTGGGCCTGTCAGGCTTCCCGTGCACATCACTGGAGAAGCCTTTCTCACACCTTCATGGAGTTACTTTTGTAGGGCTTGGTCCCGCCTGTGCAGCTGCAGGCTCCAGGAGGACAGCCTGTCTCATCCCCTTTTCATCCTCTTTCTGTATCCCCAGCACCTGGCCCAGAGCCAAAGACAAGAATAGTCCTGTGGCTGATGGTCCTTGGTCACCATGTCTCTTCTGTGCATGTCACAGCTTCCTCTCCTCCTGACCCAAGGGAATGTGAGAACTGTCCCCTGGTGTGGCTGATAAAGGACCGTGTGCTCCTCCAGGGGTGGGAGGGATTCTTGCCATCTATGAGCTTGTTCGTTGCAAACTCCAGTTCGTTGAAAGGGCTAAAAGGTCTCAGGTGGCCACTCTCGTAGACACCGCAGGCCCCTGGCATGAGACAGCACGACAGGCAGGTTTAGGGTCTCAGCCTGTCCTGGACTGGCCACCTGCAGGTCACTCGGGCTGGTATTACTTTGATGCTTCACTCCAATCTGTCATCTTGCTGCTCAGAGCGCGGCCCCTGCCAGCAGCATTGGCATCACCTAAGAGCAGGTTAGGAATACAGCATCTTAGGTCCCACCACGGCCTGTGAAGTCAGTCCGTTTTGTAAGAGATTTGTATGCACCCTCAGGTGACAAGCTCTTTCCCAGCAGGACATCAGCTCTCAGAAGGCTCTCAGGTCAGAACTTGCCCACTCATGCCCAGAGGTGGTTTTAGAACTTCTGTACATTTAGTTGTTCACAAAGGATCATAAGGCCTCAGATAAAGCTCTCGCAGAATAAGTTCTGAGCCCACAAATATCCGTTCTGGCCTTAGGTTGGTGTCATTATCAAGCTGACAATAGAAGACTGAGGCAGAATCGCATCCCTGGCTGCCTCATCAAGTGTCTTATCTTCAGCCAAGCGTAGTGGTGCACGCCTGCAATCCCAGGACTTGGGAGGCTGAGACCAGAGGATCTGTGTTCACAGCCAGCCTCAGCTACTTAGTAAGGCCCTCCATGACTTAGTGAGACCCTGTTTCAAAATAAAGAATAAAAAATAGGGCTGGGGGTGTAGCTTGGAGGTAGAATGCCCCTGGGTTCAATCCCCAATACCACAGGGGAAAAAAAAAAGTGTCTTACTTTCTCAGGTGTGCTGCTCCAGAGTAGATGCCAGCTGTGCAGCTTTTGGCTCAGTTCTGACTCCTGAGCTGGAGGAGGAAGAGAAGGAGGCTGTGTCGCTCGAGGGCTGAAGGATGTGTGAGCACTGGCCTTCAGTGGCTGTTTCTCATCCCTGAGCGCAAGTGGGGTGGGAAGTGGGCCACCTTCCAGGTAATGATGCTGCATCAAGGCAGCTCTGTTGTGTTGACCCATTTGTCAACCCGGAGTATGGCTGCTCAGGAACAAAGGGCAGAGCTGAGTCAGTGTTGTATGTGTGCGTGCATGTGTGCGGGAACCTTCACGTGTGTTTGGGGGCACAGGCGTCTGCTCTCATGCCTCAACTTGTGGCTGGTGTGGTCAGGGAGGAAGGCAGTGCCTGGCTGGGTTCTGTCCTTCTTATCCCAGTTCTTCTTGCTTTCAGGAGTTCTCTGCAACAGACTCTGGCAGCCTGGGGTGTGGGACCCGTTGCTAGGGAGCAGCCGTGTGGGATGAAGTTGGCCTGGCAGAATCGATACCTTCTCTTTTCATCCCTGCTATTCTCTGAGTCTGCATGTGTAGCCAGGGTGAGGAAGCCTGGGCAGGGAGCTTAGTCAGTGTTTTCAAATTCCCAAAGGGTGCACAGTGTAAGGGACTCCAGAATGGTGGAGCTGGGCCCTCTAAGTGGGAGGCACAAGGATTCAGGGCCCAGGTGAGTGACTGAATGTGGATGCTGAGCTCCTGGCCTCGGGGGGTTTGCTGCTGATGCTGCAGCAGGGTGGGGTGATGGCGTGCAGGCAACTGGAGGGTCGCGTGCACACTTCATCCCATCAGAACCCAGGATGCTGGTGGGAATGGGATGGGGGAGACCTCTGAACCCCCCAGCTCTGCATGTGAAGCACAGATGCCTTGGTGAAGAGGCCCTTCTTGAAGGGATGCCTGGCTTTCTCCCGTGGCAGCCCTGCTCAGCCCCTCCCTGTGTCGGTCAGGCTGGGCGCACAGCAGCTGAAGGAAGACTCGATTATCACTCTCTGCTTGTGGCACCCACAGCTCTCGCAGGGTGTGAGGCCATCCTAGCTTCTTGGAAATGAAAGTCTTCATTTCTCTCAGAATTTGGAGGCTCTTGTTTCATTAGGATTTTGGAGTTGGTGGGTGAGAAATATCACAAGGTCCCTGAAGACCCTAGGACACTCTGCCACCTCATTCCGAGGACAGATGTCCCCTCTGGTTCCCAGAGGGCTGCCAGGATGGGCTAAGCCCCATTGTCCACAGAGAGGTAGTGTATCAGCTGTCAACCTCTTCCTGACACGGACCTTCCAGACTGCATGGACTCTGTTCCTGCTTGGACCCTCCCCTTCCTCCCAGGAGTCTTGCAGCACCAAACTGTGAGGCCAGTGGTCTAGAAATGGCCTCCTGCCCTGCCTCCTGACCCCAGTGGGGAAGGGGCCTCGGCCTCGGATGAAACCGCCTTGCTTTTTGGTGGCTCAGGTGGGAGTGGAGGGCAGGTCTGACTGGCTCTGTGCTTGGTGGCACACAGATGGACTAATGGAGCTTGCACAGGTGGCCACACAGGGAGGGGCCCATGGCAGGGGCCAAGGATTGGGGTGGAGAAGCAGACCCGGGTGGGCTGCACAGGTTTGGTGTCTTTGCATCTCTGGTGGGCCTCTTCGAGGACAAGGATTGAGCCTGTTCCAGGAGCCTTGACTCCCTCCCTGGGAAATGAAACCAGCGGTCCCTGCTGCCAGGGTTCTTGGCGAGGTTCCCAGGATGCCCCATGAGGAAAGCAGGGACATCTACTGAGCACCTCCTGTGTACATTGTTGCATTTAAGCCTCACCACTACCCTCTGGGCGGTCTGTTTCCTCCATTAACAGATAGGGAAACTAAGGTGCAAAGAGAAGAAATGGAAGCCAGGCAGGGTGGCTCACACTTGTATCCCAGTACTTGGGAGGCCGAGACAGGAGGATCACAGGTGCACGGCCAGCCTCAGCTACTTAGTGAGGCCCTCTGTAACTTAGTGAGACCCTGTTTCAAATAAAGAATAAAAAATAAGGCTGGGGATATAGATCAGAGGTAGAATGCCCCTGGGTTAAATCCCCAGTACCAAAAGAGAGAGAGAGAGAGAGAGAGAGAGAGAGAGAGAGGAAGAAGTGGCTTGCCCCAGGGCCCAGAGCTGGTCAGCCATGGAGCCAGGTACCGAACTATTATGCTCCCACCCAGGCGATTACTGGCCTCCCTAAGGCATCCAAGATGCTCCGAGGAATATGGCTGGACCTGCGCCCTCCCATAGCCCTGGATCCTCATCCCCCTTGCACACCAGTTTCCCATTGTCCATCACTGGAATGGCTACAGGGAGGACACTCAGAAGGCCAGCACCATCCACAGGTTGGCCACCCACTGCCACCACTTGCACAGGGAAGGACATGCGACCATAGAGTCCCCTGTCCTTCAGGGAAACTGAGGCAGGCAGGAAGGGAACTGCTGGAGATCTCGTGACAGAGCCAGCCAAGGCATCCATGGAGAATCGATCAGTTTCCTTCCTCAGTGAGCACTTTTGCTTGCAGTAGAATCTGGGAATTAAGTAAGTCATCAGAGCCCTAGAACTTAAAGCAGGAGAATGTGTATGTGAAAGGCACCTTGAGACCTTTTTTGAGAAAGTTGTTTCATTTGTGTGTGAATCACCATCTGAAGATTTGTTTCATTTCAGACAGTGTCCAGGGCTCAGCCAGCGACAGGTCTGCCTCCCGGCAGAGATGAAAGGCAGACATATGACTCAAACATAGGTATTTGGCTTGGCACTGTTATGTTGGGTATTGGTCTGTCTTCCCCACCAGCTCCTTGGCAGGCTTCCCTGTCCTAGAAAGTTTAGGACGCGGTGTCTTGCACGTTGAGACGGATAGGGCCAGAGGCAGACAGCCCCAAGTTCACGTGCCAGCCCCACCCACCACTCGTCAGCTTCAGGACCCCAGGCAAGCTGCTCAGTCTCCTCACTCAGCTGGTGTTTTCTTTCTTTCTTTTTTTTTTTTTTTTTGTGGTACTAGGGATTAAACCCAGAGTCATTGTATCTTCAAGCTATACCCCCAGCCCAATTTTTTAAAATTTCTTATTTGGAAACAGAGTCTCACTAGGTTAATGGGAGTCTTAGTACTTGCTGAGGCTGTCCTCGAACCTGTGATCTCCTATCTCAGCCTCCCAAGTACTGGGATTACAAGCGTGCACCACCATGCCCAACTTTGATGTCTTCCCATGTGTAAAATGAGGGCAGGTCTTGTCCCACTGGGTCTCTGCGACGATCCAGGGGAAAGATCTAGATGAAAACACATTGTAATCCCTAAAGGGTTATGCATATAAGAATTATTACTGGTGTTCAGGAAAGGCTTGCTATATGAAATAAAATTTAATTTAATATAAAAACAGTACTGTATAAAAAGGCAGTTAGCAGCCACAGAGGCTTCATTTACAAAGTCTGTTCCCAGTTATGCCTGGCATTGAGAAGCAGGGACAGCCTTAAAAATGCTCCTACTAAGTCAGGTGTGGTGGCGCACACCTATAATCTCAGTACTTGAGAGGCTGAGACCGGAGGATCACAGGTTCAAGGCCCGCCTCAGTAATTTATTGAGAGTTTCAGCAACCTACTGAGACCCTGTTTCAAAAAGAAAAGAAAAAGGGCTAGGGTTGTAGCTCAGACATAGAATACCCCTGGGTTCAATCCACACACACACACACACACACATACACCAAAAAAAAAAAAAAAAAACCCACTCTTACTAGCCAGACATGATGGCACACACCTATAAGCACAGCACTTGTGAGGCTGAGATAGGAGGATCATAGATCTGAGGCCAGAGCTTGGAAACTTCGTGAGACCCTGTTCCAAAACAAAACAAATAAATAAAAAGGGGTGTGGCTCAGCACTACTGTACCTGAGTTCAATGCCTAATAGGAGGGAGGGAGGGAGGGAAGGAAGGAAGGAGGGAGGGAGAGAGAGAGGGAGGGAGGGAAGGAAGGAAGGGCACTTCTGTGTAGGGGCTACCAAAGCTCTATTCCAGTCTCTAACCTCCAGTCCTCCGTCCTTCCACTCTTTGTTCAGTCCCTCCTGAGAATTGGGTCAGCAGCTCAGGTGTGAGAAGGTCCCCGCTGCCTTCTCTCCTCTGCCCCCTCCCCATTCCAGGTGTGACAGGTTTGTGGGTTGCTTGGTTTGCCTAGAGCAGTTCAACTTGAATGGGCACCAGAGTCACCGGCAAGGAGTGTTAAACAGATCTGGGGACCGGCCCCCAGGGTGCCTGATGCAGCAGCTCCATGGGGAGGCAGGAACTCACTTGCGCTTCCCACAGAGCCAACGCTGGAATAGAGCTTTGGTAACCCCTGCATAGAAGTGTCCTTCCTTCCTTCCTTCCTTCCTTCCTTCCTTCCTTCCTTCCTTCCTTCCCTCCCTCCCTCCCTCCCTCCCCTCCCCTCCCCTCCCCTCCCTCCTATTAGGCATTGAACTCGGTACTGTAGTGCTGAGCCACACCCCTTTTTATTTATTTGTTTATTTGTTTTGTTTTGAAACAGGGTCTCATGAAGTTTCCAAGCTCTGGCCTCAGACCTATGATCCTCCTATCTCAGCCTCCCAAGTGCTGTGCTGATCTGGGGCCCCCTTGGAGACCTAGGAGTGGAGTTAGGGAGGGGATGTCACAGCTCAGGTCAGGTAGTATCAATGTCACCTCCTCCCAGAAGCCTTCCTGGCATGACCAGTTGCTTCCCCACCCTCCTCCCAGAGGGTTGAGTCCTCTCTGCGCTCCCCATACATTGGTTTATTCTGGAACAGCCAGGTGCACACTTGTCTCTATGAGCTTGCCGGGTGTAACTGCTACAGCGTGAGCCCTGCACTCGGCCTCCCTCCTGCATTTCGAATCTTCCCAGCCTCATCAAGTGAGTCCAAAAGGGCACAGAAAGGGAAAGTAAGATCCCAGGTATGTATTTCCCAAACGTTGTGAGTCATCTCTGAGCCAGCTCAGTTGGCTGATGTTTTATAATTCCATGAAGGGAAAGACAGGAGGCCAGCGTTTACTGAGCACCAAATGTGAGCCTGGCCCGGGTTAACCCTGCGCAGCCCTGCGAGGGGGTGTTGTTTCACTGTTGTCACACAGATGACAGTACAAGGCCCAGAGAAGGTAACGGCTGGCCCACGGTCACACACCTGTCCTCTTCGCAGCTGCATTGATACCGTGAGAGTGGAAAGGTAGATCTGAGAACATCCTGACCTTGAGCTGGTGCTCGGGGCTCCGGCTGCGATTGAGGTGGAAGCAGCCGTGCCTGCTGGCTCCGCATGTCACTGTCCCCCACAAATGCCAGTGTTCCCACCAGCCCCGTGGCTCATCAAGGGTGCAGAATGAAAGGCCCAGCCAGTGTAGAGGGCTCCCTGGTGAATCCTAGACCTGGCCCCGCCTCCTGTCACCCCAGCCCCCCACTCCCCTCAGCTCCCAGGACACTGCCTGTTTCCTGTGCCACTTCCCAGAATGCCGTGGGCCTTCAAGGAAATTAACAATTGTGTTTGTACCAAAGGTTTTTGCTGTGTAATGAGTAACAGTCATAATTAATGTTTAACATGTGTGAACAGCAGGTCTGCCCAGAAAGGGGGGTCTCAATGAGAGACCTGGGATCACTCCCTTCTCTTGGCTAATATGTTACTGAGAGACAGGTTTTTCTAGTTGATTTTTCTATTTGATATATGAATAAATTCATTTAGTAACCTAAAAAAGAAAATGAAAATGAAAACATTTCATAGCTTTGGTTCATTTGATAGTGTCTTTGCTCTTCTGGTGGGTGGGTCAAAGGTGTTCATGTAGATGAACCTCCACCCCCTTTGTGTGTGTGTGTGTGTGTGTGTGTGTGTGTGTGTGTGTAGTACTGAGGATTGAACCCAGGGGCATTCTAACTCTGAGCTACACTCCCAGCCCTATTTTCTTATTTTTTGAAACAAGATCTCACTAAATTGCAAGGGGCCTTGCTAAGATTCTAAGGCTGGCTGTGAACCTGTGGTCCTCCTGTCTCAGCCGCCCAAGTACTGGGATTACAAGCGTGCACCACCATGCCCAGCTGCCTTTTGTTTTGTTTTGTTTTCTGTGCTGGGGACGGAACCCAGGGTCTTGTGCAAGTTAGGCAAGTGCTCTACCTAAGCCACACCCCCAGCCCCTTCTTCTCGTTCTTGTATGCTGCGTACCTCTCTCCTGTCCAGAAGCAGCTGGGAGACCTGCACAGATAGAGCACTTCTTAGTGACTATGACTGCCTCAGTGGCTGCCTCTTGTCTGAATTCCCAGTGTGAAGTTAAACCATATCCCTGCCGGTGAGTCCAGATGCCACATTAGTGTGCCAGTCAGCCCCAGGACAGCCCTGTGTGGCCAGCACTGGCTTGTCCTCTCCCATCTCTCTTCACCTTCCCTCCCTGCCATCTGCAGGGGGCACTGACAGAAACACACACACACCTGGGCTGGAGCTTAAGGTCCTGTGGATGGGCAGACTCGTTTCCACAAACGCCCAGCCTGGTGCTCAGACTTGCGAATGGAGGGAAAGTCACTTCCCAGGCACTAGGGTTCTTAGTAAGTGTCTGTGGGTGAAAGCATCAGAGATACACTGCCTCAGACAGGTCCCAGGTATGTCTGACAGGTGAGCCCAGCCCAGAACTCAGGAAGGAGCTCAGTTGCATTTTGAGGCAGGGTCTCACTAGGTTATCCAGAGCAGCCTTGAACTTGCAATCTCCCTGCTTCAACTTTCTGAGTTGCTGGGATCACAGGTGTGTGCCACAGCACCCAGCAATGTATGGCTTAAGACCTCCTGCTGCCACTTGCTAGTGGGAGCCTGGGCAAGTTGACCTCTGCTTCCTCATCTGTGAAATGGGGAAGGAGAGCACTGAGTCGGGGACACAGTGAGTGTTCGGTGGATGTGGCGTTGGTGTCACTGTAGTGACTTACCACTGTAGGTATTGACAGTGTGTTGCTCTGTGAGAAGATTTATGCTGAGCCAGACGTGGTGGCGCATGCTTGTAATCCCAGCATTTGGGAGGCTGAGACCAGAGGATCTGGGTTTGTGGCCAGTCTCAGCTACCTAGTGAGGCACTCCACAACTTAGTGGGACCCTGTTTCAAAATAAAGAATAAAAAACAGGGCTGGGGGTATAGCTCAGAGGTAGAATGTCCCTGAGTTCAATCCCCAGTACCGCAAAAAAAAAAAAATTATGCTGAACTAGATTGATGAATTTATGCTGAAGTAGATTGATGCTGAACTTGAAGATTTATGCTGAACTCCTTTGGGAATGGTAGACCTGGGTTCAAGTCCAAGTTCAGTTCCAGCTGTTGACTTTGGGTGAGTCAGTTGCTCTGTTTCTCGTCTGTGAAATGAGTCATAATGGTAAAGATGGCTAGCTTTGGCAACTGCAGAGGCCTCGGCTTCAGGTCATTTAATCATTTTTTTCACCAGACTTATCCTTGGATCTCCTGTAGCCAGGCACCCAACAGCAGAATCCAGAGGCCAAAGCCATTCCCGTTCTACCAGGCCTGTCTTCCCCACCTCAGGCAGGGGTGTACCTGAGTGGACAGCCATCTGGAGCCTGGGCTTCCCAAGGGCCTGCTCTGTGAGGAGGCAGCACAGTGCCCTGGGGAACACAGAAGCCTCCTGTTGGAGGCCTGGAAATGCGAATCACACCTTGCCAAGCCGAGTGGTTGCTATACAGCCCGCCGGGAGGCAGGGGGTGAGCCGGGCCCACTTTGAACTGGAGAGAAGGGGCTTGCCGCTGTGGGCTTCCATTTCCTCACCTGTAAGATGGGAATTCCAACCCTCAGCATGTGTCGCTGAGGGTCAGATGACATAGTACATTGTTTCAGGAAAGCTGAAATAGCAGAGAAGCATTGTCACAGGACTAGATTTATCTACAGGCTTATGCGTTCTTGTGGACATTTCTGACATTTTATTGGACTCCAGGGGGCATGTAGTCCGCCCCATCTCCCAAACCTGTGTACAATCCGCCCTCTGTGCCCCTCCTGGAGTGCCGGCCTGGCTGTTGGTGTGCGGGAATCGGCTTTAGGACTGTGGAAGGGTGTCCCGGCCCCTTGACTCTCCCTCTCTACCCATTTTGTCCAGAGTACTAAGACATCCATGAGCAAGCGGCAGGCCCCTCCCGCCAGCCCCGTAGGTGTACAGACTCGGCCCATCTACCAAGAGGCTGGAGGTGCCCCGTGGCCATGGAGAGCTCCTTGCTACTCAGTCTGGGCACAGCCTTGTTTATAACTATTCTAGGCCTCGCTGGCTCTGCTCAAAGGAGACTCTGTCCTGTGCCAGGAGAACTAGGAGGGTCACTGGCTGCAGGCCAGCAAGGAGGAAGCAGCCAGTCAGTCAACCTGGAGAGCAGGGGAGGGGAAGTCCTCGGGGCCAGCATCCTAAGCAGCTGGTTTACAGCCTGAGGATGGGCCCTCTGCCTGGCTGCCCCCTGCCCCATTAACTTGGGCTAGTCAGTGACCGTGCCAGGCCTTGTTTGGGAAAACACAAACAATAGTAATAGCACCAACCTCATTGGTTGGTTGTGGAGATGAGAGGGAAATGCGCTGCTCACGTCCTCTGTGGTACCTGCCCATGCACAGGAAGCACTAAATACGGACTGAACCATTTTCAAAGCCTTAAAATAACTTAAGGAGGGGATCCAGTTCCTAAGTTTCCTTTCTTGACTGATGAATGGAGGCTTCATGGTCCTGCTGAGCTGGGCAGAGACCTGTTCCTCCAACACATACCGAGCAGTTGCTCTAGTCTGCATCAGGTGCTGTTCTAGGAACTGGGGAGTCAGCGGTGAACCAAACTGGAAACTGTCCTGTCCTTGGGGAGCATCCATCTTGGTCAGGAATTCTGATCCAGGGCACTGTATTCTCACAAGTACGTGAAAGGATCTGCTGGACCGACCGTAGGGAGGGGTCTGCCTGGAGCCCTCATAAATCATCTGACACTCAGTATCCCCGGAGTCCTTCACAGCACAGTTGTTGTCAGCCCTGGTTTGCACATGAGGCAGCCAAGGCTCAGAGAGGTTTGGAAACATGCCCAAAGTCACACAGTAAGTAATAGCAGAGCAGGATTCAAACCCAGGTCCTCCTGACTCCTGAGGACCACGCCTTTTTCATAATGCAGCAGTTCCTCCATTCCCTAGCTTTGCTTCAGCCCAGGGGTCATTCATAAGAGCCAGCTGCAGGTCAGTGAGGAGACTGGGGCCCAGGGTCACATCTCTAAAGAATGTCCCTCAAGTTCAGAGAAGACATGTACTGTGCCAGTGTTGGAACAGGGGTAGAGACAAGGGACTTGAGGGCTCAGAGGGGCAGAAAGGAATCCCACCTGGGGTCTAAAGCAAAAGTTACCCAGGGAGGTAGCATTTAAGCTGAGGTTTGAAGAACCACTGAGATTTGTGCAGATACTGAAGAAAGGGATTCTAGACAAAACAAACTTTGAGAAAGGCAGATGGCAGAATTAGGGACTGACTGTCCTTGGTGACTAGAGCCTAAGGGTGGGTGGAACTCAGAGGGGCTATGTAGGGAAAGATGCAGGTGCATTGAAGGTTGGGGGGAGCTGGGTCACTGAAGGCCTTGAGCACCAGAGTGAGGAGCTTGCCTCTGTCCAGGGCCACCAGGGAGCTGGCGAGGAGCCCAGGAGAGCTGTGCTTTTTAGAGAGTGCTGTCTCTGGTCTGCTCTGAACAGTGGACAGGGAGGAAATGGATGGCGAAGGAACACATTTGTTTTATCTCAGCAAACATTTCCGGGGCACATTCTCTGTGCTAGGCTCCGCGGTGAGTTCAGGGGCAGGCAAGGGACTGGACTGGACAAAGAGAAATCAGTCCCAGGGAGAATTGCACGTGCCCCTGCAGCGTTGGGAGCAGTACTGAGGTGCATCCTCAACCGGAGAGCAAGGAGGTTTGTGCCAGGCTTTGGAAGTCTCGAGCAGGAGACTGGGGATTCCCACCCCAGAGGCTTGGTGAGCGGGGCACAGCCCTCCAGTGCTATTGTGTAGAAGAAAGACCTAAGAGTCGGTGAGTCAGACCCTGAGGACCCACAGCCCTGGCTCAACTGCACCCTGCCGCTGGGCTCCAAAACCCTGGAGGAGCATCTCCTCACTCCTCCCCAGCTCTCCAGTGCCCCCTCCCGCCATGGCAGGGTTACTAGGAGGTAACCTCAACAGAGATGCCTAAGACATCATCTTCCGTCATTGGCAGAGGCCAAACTTTAGGCCTGTGGTTGGTATAAAATCTATAATACAATTAGAAAGGGGACCACCAGCTTCAAGCTGATTCAGAGGAAGGGGCAGGAAAGCCTTCTGGATGAGCCCTGTCACCTGGCTAGAATTTAGGAAAAGACATTTGAGGAGAGACAGAGGTCCTGGAGGACGTTGGCCAGGCCACCTCTCCACTGCCACCAGGGGTCTGGTTTCCATCATGGGAAACAAAGGGAGAAGGGCTCCCAGCAGCCTGCCCTGCCCAGCTCTGGGCCCTATCCCTCCCGTCAGTCGCTAATGCTGACTTCCATTTTTAATTGCCTATCGGTGGAATGTGTCAGGTTCTGTCATTCTAACAACTCACGCGGGTAGCATATTTTTTTCTCTAAATGCAGGTATTCTTGCTGGGCGTGGTGGCGCACGCTTGTAATCCCAGCATTTGGGAGGCTGAGACCGGAGGATCCAGGTTCACAGCCAGCCTCAGCTACCTAGTGAGGCACTCCGCAACTTAGTGAGACCCGGTTTCAAAATAAAGAATAAAAAATAGGGCTGGGAGTATAGCTCGGAGGTAGAATGCCCCTGAGTTCAATCCCCAGTACCGTGAAAAAAATAAATAAATAAGTAAATGCAGGTATTCTTTGAGGGACTGCATCTTTATCTTTTGCAGAAAGATCACTAAATTAAAAGAATTGCCATTTTAAATTGCAGATTAAAGAGAAACTTAATTAGAAGGGATGAAAGCAGTTGTGTTTCAAGCTTTTGTTCTTAAAACACTTTTTCTTTTGCCTGCCGAATCCCTGCACTTGGAGTTTGTATATTTGTATTTTAGGTGAAATGATTTGCCTAATTAAACCTGTCATTCATCACCACCTGTTCTCTCTAAAATATATGGCTATGCGATTAAGCTTGCCGGTGGATGCATAAATTAATTCAGTGGGGAATTACAGTGTTGACTAGGACGTTCTTAGGTTTTATCCAATTTATCTGGTAGGAAAACCGATATTTTTTCCCAATAAAGCGAAATAGGAGCTCATTAGGTTTCTTCATTTAGCATTCACTGAGCACCTGGTACCTTGCAGGCCCTGTGGTAGGCCTGGCAGAGGCACATGTGGTGCAGCGTCTCCCCCCAGGGGCTCTGGGGAGCCAGGCAAGGAAACTGGTGATTAGGGTGCCATGAGATGAGTCTTGGGAGGTGTTACATCAGGGAAGGCTTCCTGGAAGAGGTGGGTCCTGAAAGGTAAGTGGAGTCAGTCAAGGGAAGAGGCCAGTGAGGCCTGAGACTGGGCAAGCAGCCAAGCCCCCAGGTGTGTGGAAGAGCTTGGGTCCCTTCCCTAGTCTCTGTGGCCCAGGCCTCTCCCCTCTTAAGAGGTCTGTTGCGATTTTATGTTGGTCTTAATCACCAAATCCTGATTTTAGCCAGTGGAGCCCCAGGATGTCCGGACTGACAGTGACATACAATTCATCTGTCCCTCTTCTCCTGAGCCTGTGACAAAACAAAGCCTAGGACCGGGCCCAGTGGTATGCGCCTATGATCCTAGTGACTCAGGAGGCTGAAACAGTAGGATCGAAAATTCAAGGCCAGCCTGGGGAACTTGGTCAAACCCTGTCTCAAAAAAAGGATGTTTTGCTTCTCAAAACCCCAGTATTTCGGGGGGAGGAGACAGAGCCCAGACCCTCCCTCCAGCCTCTTGCCTCCCCACATCCGTCCTGCTCAGCTGCCGGATCCTTTCCTGACAGCTGCAAAGTTAGTGGGGCAGCCAGCCACGGTGGGGGAGACGCACTGGCCCCCACTCAGGACTCGACCTCACATGGCAGGCCTCCCTGACGCACCCCCCTGGGAGTCACAGGCATCGGAGTCACCTCCCACACCCTCCCCTCACTGAGGGGTCCAGACTCCACCCCTTCCCCTTCACTGGTCCTCCACTTTCGGGGTCACCCTGAGCACCCCCTCCCTCAGCAGTCAGAGGCCTCTCAACCATCCCCAGAACACCCCCCTCTGACTATCCCCAGCCACAGGGTCAAGCTCTTTGGCAGGGGCTCCGTGGCCTGGTCCAGTGCTCACCCCCGCCCAGGGTCACCCCCCATGGACTCTGCAGGACAGGTGCCCAGGTCAGAACCTGCTTCACCTCTCCCCCACCCCCACCACCACCACTCCCGGGTGAGAACACGCACCCCATGTGCCCCATCTGACCAGTTGCTCTGTGGGTCTGCAGGAGCCCAGGGCAGAACCAGGCTTCAGGGAAACCCACGGTGACATGAGTATCAGGGCCCCCTCAGCTGCCAGACGGGAAAGGGCGTGTGAGTTGTGTGTGTGTGCGGCGCGCGCACACACACACACACACACACACACACCACACCAGGCTGGCACTGCTGATCTGACCTCCTAGTGCTCAACCCTGACCCTCTCTCCCTTCTCCCACACTCCATGTTGAGTACGGGGACAAACCTGACCCTCTCTCAGTGCCCCCTCCACCGGCGTCTCTCAATTAATTAGTATATATATATTTTTTAATTGGTAAACTATTTTTTAAAGAGCAGTTTCAGGTTCACAGTAAAGTTGAGTGGAAAGTACAAAGAGCCCTACATCCCCCTGGCCCCCATCTCTTCTCAACACAGCAATCCTCTTAAAAGGGGCCAGGCTAGAACCTTCCCTGGAAAATGCCAAAACAACCATCTTCCTGTCTCTCTGAGCAAAGCCGGAGTCCGTCTCCAGGCCCACGTCGCCCTGCTGTCGCCCTGTACTGTTTTGCTTCTCAGACATCCAGGTTCAGGCCACCTCTGGGCCCCAGGGCTTGCTCTTCCCTCTGCCGGTAATGGCCCTCCTCCCTGCAAGAGGCCTTCCCTGCACTGCTGTTTGTCTCCAGCCACTGACACACTGACTTATTTGTCACCTGTCCCTTCTCACCAGGACACTGAGCCATCAGGCAGGGTTTTTGTCTGTTTTTCTCATTGCTGTTTCCCCAGCCTTGAACCGTGCCTGGCACCTGTGAATGAGTGTTTCCTAGTGACACGGGTGGACGCCTGCCAGACCTCGCTGCTGGGCAGGCAGGCTGGCCACGCACTCTGCAAGTCACGAGAGTGGGCGTGCCCAGCTGTCTGGAGCCTTTTCCATTGGCAGGAACCACCTTCCCAGTTTTCTGTAGTGTGTAGTGGCTAATGAAGACAGAGTGTCTTGGAGGGACAGAAATGCTTAAGGGCCCCTGATGGGGGAGATTGCTTAGTGGCTGCATTCCTCGGCCCTACGAGACACATTCCACTGGGGCTGGGGTCTCCCCCCACCTTCTGTGAGCATGACACTTGGTCGCCCTATGTCGGGTTGGGTTGAAGGATGGCTTGCCCCTCTACGCGTGCTGGTCAGAAGGGAGTTTGTGAGGCTTCCTCAAGCTGCAGGGTACTGCAGCTGGACTCAGCTTCAGGAACCTTGTTCTGCAGACCTGGTTGACCTGGCTGTCTGTGTACTAAGCCCTCAGGTGTATGCTCTCATCTGTCTTCTCCATAGCATTGACTGAGCACAGACTGCCTGCCAGGTACTCTGTTAAGATCTCTGTGCGCCCCATCTGATTCAGTCCCCAGGAAGTGGGTACTGTCATTATCCTTGTTTTTCAGACAGGGAAACTGAGGCCCAAGAGGGCCTAGCTGGTCTCCAGGAACCCTCTAACAAATCCAGTTTCTGCTCATCTTCTGCTCTTTGTGGGGGTATCTGCAGAGCCCTGCCTCCCAAAAGCCTTTGGGGGTGGACAGCGCTCCCTCAGGCCCTGGGCAGGGACAAGAGAATGCAAGAGGGCCCATCGCATCGTGTGGTGTGGTGCTGCAGCCCTACCCATGCCTGGGCCATGAGGAGGGATCTGAATGAGGAGGAGCAGACTCGGGGGATGCCATGTGACCTCTGAGGGGAGGTCTTTAGGGTTGTCCTTGGGGAGAAAGGGCTGGTGTGACCGATGTGTCCCTGGGTGGGATGGGAAGATGGAAAGAGAGGAGCCACTAAGAAAGAGGTTTTTTCCCACACTATGAAAACCAACCTTCTCCCCTGAGAGCCATCCAGAGAGCCCGGTCCCCTGGGGAGTGCCGTGCCCCCCCTTGCTGGAGGTTGCCAAGAGATTCCTGTGGGGATAAGACTGAGCTCAGGAGCTGGGTGTGGTGGCACACGCTTGTAATCCCAGCATTTAGGAGGCTGAGACCGGAGGATCCGGGTTCGAGGCCAGCCTTAGCTACCTAGAGAGGCACTCCGCAACTTAATGAGACCCTGTTTCAAAATAAAGACTCAACCAGCCCTTCAAACTCTAACTGGCTTTGCTGGCATCTGCCTGTCCTGTCTTGGGCAGCTGTCTTAGCCCATATTCCATTATAACAAAATACCAGAGACTGGGTAATTTATAAAGAAAAGGGTGGTCTTTTAGTGCATGGTTCTGGAAGCTGGGAAGTCCAAAGGCATGGCGCTGGAGAGGGTCTTGTGCTGCCTTAACTGGCATCAGGAAGCCGAAGGGCAAGCAGGCCCCTATAGAACAGAGACAACACAGCCCAGCTTGCCAACAACCTGCTAGTGCTCACTGAACCAGGACCCAGGACTCTTCTATTCCTGGGAGGAAATATTATGAGGCTCAGCCTCCATGACCCAGACACCTCCCACCAGGACCCACCTCCCAACACTGCTACAAGGAGGAATTAGGTTCCAGCACATGAACTTTTGGAGGACACACTCAAACCATAGCAGAATTTGTGGGGCTTATTTTTCATTGCCTTAGACTCTCACTCTTGCAAACTAAAATGCCATCCAGAACAATTGAATATGCCCCTGCTCTGTGCCCCCCCAGACCCCCCCTATGCTAAGCTCTAGGTAATCATGCTCTCTCTCTCTCTATCTCCACAGCCCAGTTCAACGGCAACGAGAAGAGGCAGTCCCCCTCGCCTTCCAGGGACCGGCGACGCCAGCTTCGTGCTCCCGGTGGAGGCTTCAAACCCATCAAGCATGGGAGCCCCGAGTTCTGTGGAATTCTAGGAGAAAGAGTGGACCCTACCGTCCCCCTGGAGAAGCAAATGTGAGTTCTGCAGAACTCAGCCTCATTCTGAGCTCCTCTGGTCTCCGCTTCCCCATTCATTTCTTGGTCTTGGTTTCCAAGCCACAAACTGAGGGCACAGGCAGCTGGGTCACAGGAGCTGGGAGGTCCAGGCTTGTCCAGCCAGTCATGGTGGCCCCAGGATTAGAACATGCCTCTTCTGACTCCTAGCCCCAAGCCTCGGCTCTCCACGCCGTATTGGCATCCCTGTCCTGAAGGGCTGGGAGGAGGGACTGCAGAATCTTCTGCATGGTTCGCTCCTCACTTTTCCACTGAGTTTCTAATTTCGTCATGCAGCCGATAAGTTCTTGAAAAGCTAAGTACACTCTAAACCTGTCCTCTCAGTGTGAGGTAGATTTCTTTTCTGGCCACAGTGATATTCTCAGTCTACATCTCCTCCATATTTATCGGGCAGGTCCTTTACTCTTGGGTTTTCTCAGTCCTTTTCTCCAAAGATTTTGCACCTGCAGTCAGTGGCCAAGTCCTGCCCTGCTGCCCCTGAAGTCTCCGGCCCTCCTTGCCTCCCCCAGCACTGCTGGGCCAAGGCATTTACTGCCTCTCTTCCTGACTGTGGTTATCAGCTGCCTGTTCTGCCAGGTCCTCACTGTGTGCAGGACTGTGCACTGCTGTTCTCAAACCCTCAGTGGCTCCACATTACCTCCGGGATGAAGTCCTGTCTCCTGAGCCTGCCCTAAACTCTGCAAATTGCCGCAGACTGCCTTTTCAGTTTGTCAGAGAGGAGCCGAGTTTGGCCGAGTTTGGCCAGAACTCACAGCTCAGAGCACGCCCCAGCCTCGTGCCCTAGACCCCGCTGTCCCCTTACTCCCCCCTCCTCTTGCACTTCCCTCAGCCCCACCCCCAGCACAAGCCTGGCACAGAGTAGGTGCTTTGTAAGGCCAGATTGGCTGACAGCAGCACGGTTCTCGGTGAGCCTTTCTTGTTGTATCATGTACTACGTCAGTCTTGGCCCTAGGCATTCTGGTCTTGCACAGCGAGCAGCGTGTCTCCTCAAAGGAAATGCTCACTGGGAGAGCAGGATGCAGGGGTTTCCGGATGATGTCATGTGCCTCCTTTTTGAGCATGTGCTGTCATCCCGGAAGGCTGTGGCCTCCTTTGTGATGGCCGCTTGCAGAAGGCTCACAGCTGGTACTGTTAATTCGTTGCAGATTGCTGGGCAGGTTTTGCTTATTTCTGATCAAACTGTGTATCTTTTAATCAAAAAAATGGAATACAATCCAGAGATGCCTGGAAGCTATTCAACATGCATCCTGACCAGCAGTGACCAGGGCAGCCAGGGTCCAGCCCACCCTCTCTCCGTACCTGGACCAAGCCTTAGTTCCACAGGGCTGGGCTCCCTTCTTTTCCCATTCCCATCCACTAGGGCCCTCCGCCAAGTCCAAAGTCATAACTGGCTTTCCCTCCCCAGTACTATCCTGGCCTTCCGGAGGCCCTGAGTCATCACTTGCGATGTGTGCTTAAGTAAACCCCACTTCCAGTAGAGCGCTATGCAGAGAAAATCACCCTGTGCCCACCTCCCCCCATGACGAGGCTTTGGAGTTGAGACAACACCTCCAAGTCCTGACCTCTCTCCTCCACCAGAGCCCACCTCCCCTCTGTCCTGCATCATCATCACCACCAGCATATGAACAGGCTTTAACCAGGAACTTTGTCAGAGTTAGTAACATAACCTTGACCCACATCCTCTCTAGCTGTTACTGTTGAGAACCAAAGCTCAGAGAGGGCAGGAATTGGTCTGGGCCACTACCATGTTCCCACTTCCCAGAACAGCGCCTGCCATGTACTAGGTGCTCAAGAAATGGCAGTCCTCTAGCTGAGCAGAGTCCCCAAAGAACTAGCCGCACTTCTTCCTACCCCGTCACCTCGCCTTCTCTCTCACCCACCACAGCCAGCTCCTCTTTGCTGCCTAAATCCCCAGATAACCTCCCCACACTCGACAGTCAGCACAGGCAACTGCTCCCTCCTGGGACTGTCTCTGCTCCTAGTTTTTCTCCTGCCTCCCTGGACACTCCTGTCTGCTTGGTGGCTCCTTGCTTCTCTGCTTGACCTAAGGTTGGACTTTCCAGCCAGGCGCCCTCCCTGCGGAGTCTCTCTCAGGATTCTGGTGATGACTGACAGGTGTGTGGTACCAGCCCCCACCTTTCCCGGATCTCCACACTCCTACATCCAGCTGCCTTCCTGGCATTTCACACTGAAGGTGTTCAGAACCAGCTCCTGATCTCCTTGCAACCAGCTCCTCCCCCGGCTCCTGTCTCTCCACCCTGCAGTCATCTCCAGTGCTCTTTTTAGCAGCATCTCCTGCATTACCAAGTTCTGCCAGTTCTTCTGCCACACTCACTCCTGGAATCCACCATTCCTCCCACCTCCACGGCCAACTCCCATCTAACCACCACCATCGCCTTCTAACTTGTCTCCCGCTCCCCCTCCAGCCCCTCCTCAGCACACTGTTCAATCCTTTATAAGATCATCCAGAGCAAGTAACATCACTTAATAACTCCCTCGACTCTCCAGTCTGCTGAGGATGAAATCAAACTCCTTCCCTCAGCCCGCAGGCCTGAGGTAACTGGGCCCTGCCTCCCACTCCACTCTCCTCCTGAGCCTCTCTGTGCCCACAATGCTCAGACCATTTTTGCCACCTTTCTGCTGTGTGGGATGCCCCAAGCACTTTCCTGCCCCAGGGCCTTGGCACTTGCTGTTTCCTTTGCAGAGAAGATATTTTCTTTGATTCTTCAAAGGATTCTCTCCTTCTCGTAAAGCAGGTTCTCAGGTCGAATGTCATCTCCTCACCAGCCTCTCCTGACCTGGATTCCAAAGTGGGCACCTCCCCCCACACCAGTCAGCGCCTTATCACAGCCCTAGTATCCCAAGTAGCACTCATCAGTAGCTGGAATGGCTTCCCATATCCGTTTTGTTGACTTTCCCTCTCTGCGTCAGCCCCGTGAGATCAAGGAGGTAGTGAGGGGTGAGCAAATATTGAGTGAGCTGATGGATATTGAATGGTGACTGTTGAGTTGCCCTAATCCCCTGGGTCTGACCTGACAGGCCCACTCCACAGGGTCCCAAAGATGGCCTCCTGCCTGGATTCCCTTTTCCATTCAGGCAGGGCCTGCTCTGGCCCAATGGTGGGCCCCAGCCCCCAGAGGACCACCCAAGCCCAGCCTGTCTCCTGGCGTCCTGCTGACAGGCTGCCCAGTGGCTGGCTGGACTCCCTATTCAGTGCCCTTTGGCCCCTCTCCCCTTTGATCCTCCACCCTGAGTCCCCGCCTTGCTCTCTGTGAAAGGAACTGGGGCTTATCCTGTTTACCACCGGGGATTGCCCTTAATGACGATCCAGAGCCCCCACCCCCAGGCCCTTCTCTTCTCTCTTCTCTCTTCCATCCCAGCCCAGGGCTCGGGGAGGGGCAGGCAGTGGGCAGAGCTCCCCTGGAGACCACTTCCAGGCCTTTCCCTGAGGACGGCTCAGCTTCAAATGGCTGGAAGTTGTTTTCCTAATAAAACGTTTTTGTCAGCTCACTGGGGGTGTGTTACACAGGCGAAGCCTCCAGAGGACAGTTTTACCAAGTGTGCTCGCTCTTATTTCCGAAGCCAGCGCTGTCCTTGACTGACTGTGTCTCCCCACTGCGATCGTGTGTCCTCTCCAGAGCATAGCCAGGGTCCTCATGTCTCTGGAAATGCTCTCACCATGGCAGCCAGCCGGCAGCCGGCACATTCCCGTCTGGGCCTCCCTCGCCTTCCTCTATTTCTGCATAACTGGAGGAAACAGCCCTTTGTAGCCACGCACTCCCCTGCCCCTGCCCTGAGCCGTCTCCCTGCAGATGTCTAGTTCCAGGGCTGAGTCTTGGGCCATCAACGGCTCAGTCACATTCCCAATGGACAGGGCAGGGAGGCCCACATCTACTCTCTAGGCCTCATTTTTCTGAAGCAGGTCTTTGGGTTTGGGTTTTTTTTGTTTGTTTTGGTTTTATCTTTGGTGCTAGGGATTGAACCCCAGGGCATTCTACCTCCCAGCTACACCCCTAGTCCTTTTTATTTTTTATTTTGAAAAAGGGTCTCCCTAGCTTGCTGAGGCTGACCTTGAATCTACCATCCTCTAGTCTCAGCCTCTTTTTTTTTTTAAGTTATAATTTTAAACCTTAATATTCACAGCCACTACTGCTAACTGGACAGCGCTGCCTTGTCAGTGGCAAAAAGTGCACAGTGGCCTGCTGTGGGGGTTTTCTCTAGGCAGAATGTGGCTCTAGGCACTTAGGAGGCAGCGCCCCCATGTAAGCTGGAAATGCAGCCCATGGCCTGCAGGGGCCTGAAGTCATTGTAGATGGGGATGTCAGCTAGTCCAGGCTTTTTTTTTGCAGTACTGGGGATTGAACCCAGGGACATTTTACCTCTGAGCTACACCCCCAGCCCTACTTTTTTTTTTTCTTTTTTCTTTTTTTTTTTTTTTTTTGCGGTACTGGGGATTGAACTCAGAGGCATTCTACCTCCGAGCTATACCCCCAGCCCTATTTTTTTTTTTTATTCTTTATTTTGAAACCGGGTCTCACTAAGTTGCGGAGGGCCTCACTTAGGTAGCTGAGGCTGGCCACGAACCCGGATCCTCCGGTCTCAGCCTCCCAAATGCTGGGATTACAAGCGTGCGCCACCACGCCCGGCTATTCTTTATTTTAAAACAGGGTCTCACTAAGTTGCAAAGGGCCTCACTAAGTAGCTAAGGCTGGTTTCGAACCTGGATCCTCTGGCCTCAGCTTCCTAAGTACTGGGATTACAAATGTGTGCCACCACGCCCAGCTCCAGGCTTTCTTCTGATGCTCACAGATACTGTTTATTGAATCTCAGCCACACCAGGTGCTGCATAGGCCCTTCATATGAGTCACCCCATTTCATCCTTACCACCCCAAAGGGGGCTGAAATGACCCTAAGTTGGTGGAGGTCCGCAGCTCAGGCAGGTTCAGCAGCAGACCCCCACATGCATGCCAGAGCCCTGATTCAGAACCTCAGAAGCGCCTCTGTGGCCAAAGCCCGCTCTCCCAGCATCGCTGCCTCTCTTCCTGGCTCTGGGGCTCGACTCACCACCTTCCATGCTGCCGCCCCTTAGAAATGCTAGCTCGAGTAAACACAGTGGAATATGCCCACCGATGACAATGAGGAGCTGGACTCATGCTGAAATTTCACCTTCAGCTTTTGCAGTCGTAAAAAGGAGTGTTCATTCGTCATCCTGTGGTTGGGGCCTCTGGGTCTCTGCATTCTGGCCCCTCCTTCCCTTTGGGGATGGGTAGTGTTGGGAATCAGTGATGTTGGAATTCCCATGTACCCAAGCAGTGTCATACTGTTGGCAGCAGCGTGGTGCATCCCGGCGCCCAGCTGCCAGGGTACTGTGTGGGGAGTGCTGTAGCTGCCTCACAGAGTTGGAGCATGGCGGTCCTGTCAGCACCTCTGACAGCTTCCATGTTGCTCAGCGGAAAGTCCCTGGCTGGGCCCACCCACCTCAGGATCTCCTGGGCCACACTACCTGCGCATGCCCCAACTCCAGCCACACTGGCCTTTGGCTGTTCTAGAACATACCATGCAAACTCCTGTCTCTGGCCTTTGCACCAGCCACCCTTCCCCCTGCCAGAAAGCTCCCCTCCAGCTGCCGTCCTCCATGGCTTCCTCACCCGCCTCCTGTAGATCTGCACTGAAATGTCACCCTCTCCGCAAGCTTTTCCTGGCCACCCTGCCTAAAATAGCAGGCCCCTGCCAGCCCCCAGCCGCATGACCCAGCCTGCCGTCATCTCCTAGCACCTGTCACCACCGAGCGGCTGCTGTCTGACTCCCTGCACCGGAGCCTGAGCTTCAGGACGGCAGGGCTCTGGGTTCTGTTCACTCTCGTCTCCCCAGGGTCTGGCATGGGCCCAGTCGAGGAACAAACACACACCTCCTTGTCCCCAGGAGGCCAGGAGGGCAGGTGCAGGAGCCCCATCCATCAGCACTAAGTCCTAATCACCTTCTGCCCTCTCTCCAGATGGTATCACGGAGCCATCAGCAGAGGAGATGCCGAGAACCTGCTGCGACTCTGCAAGGAGTGTAGCTACCTTGTCCGGAACAGCCAGACTAGCAAGCACGACTACTCCCTCTCCCTGAAGTGAGTGTGGCGGCCGGGCCCCTGTGGTGGGAAGGCCTACTGGCCCCCCTGGAGCCTTGCTGGCGCGAGTTAATTCAAGCCGTACTTTGTCAATTCGATCCTGCTCTCTGGGGATGCAGTTTTTATGGTTGCCATTGCCGCGTTCCCGGGGAGGAGGGGCCTTGTCCTAGGATTTATGTTTTAAGTAGCCAGGAAGGGCTTTCACATGTGCTGCGAACCAGGGCCTGAACAAAGACCTTAGCATCTCTTGTCTCTGTCTTGAACCTCCCTGCAGTCCTTTGATGAGGAATACGTTGTCCCCATTCTCCAGAATGGGAAACTGAGGCTCAGGAGGGGATGCTGCTGCCAAGAACCCTCTCCTTAGGCTGTGGTTTAGGAAAGTCTGATTGTATGTGTTTCATAAGCTTGGAAGGAACACTTGGAAGACCTTGGAAGAATCCTTCTTGTATATCATTGCCCATGGCCGCTTTGTAAACCCTCAGGTCTTTGATGCAGTACTGCTGTCAGCCTGGGAAGGTCCCAAAATAGGAAAGGATTTGGGTTTTGGGTGCTCCCAAGTGCTGTTGCTGTTGCTGAGTAGGATCTAAGAGATCTTCTAAAAACCCATTTTACAGACAAGAAAATTGAGGCCCAGAGAAAAGAGGGATTTGCCAAGGACTTAGAGAGGTAGTGGTGTAATTGGGATATGAACACAGGTCCTTCAGGCAGCACAGACCCCAGATGTAGTAAAGCCCTCTGCCTGGCTTCCTGTCCACCCTACTCGAGGCCACAGGGCAGGCCTGCTGGGACACGAGTGTCGAGGGAGTCCGAGTACATGCCGGCTGTGTAGACAGGTCCCATTGCAGCCAGGGAAGGAGAGGTTGGCCTGCACTCTCTACAAAGACCAACCCCCGCCTCCCCCGGGTGCTGGGTTCTGCCCTGAGAGGGACAGTGATGAACCACAGAGCCCTGGAGGGCAGCAGGCAGACAGAGCTGGAAAGATGCAGAGGCTCTGAGGAAAGAGCGGGTGGGTAGGGGCATGCAGGGACCTCGAGTCTCCTGATGATCATTGGGGTTCTCGAAGTAGGGGAGTTATGAGCAGACATGTCAACCCTGGGAGAGGACAAGTTATCTAACAGAGCCAATCAAAAATTAGAGCTGGCCAAAGCTGCCTCAGAGTAGTGACTGTCTCATCACTGGGAGGTAAGCTGGAGGCTGGACCACCTGGCCGGGGAGGATGTAGAGAGAATTTCTTGGCTGGGAGGACACTCAAAATGCACAAAAAGGAGCATCGCTGCTCCCCTAGCTGCTGGTGTCTGCATGCCTCATTGCCTGTACTCAGACCTGACGGCTTGCAGCGTCCACTCAGTTATAGCAGTAGAGGAAAATCCAATGTGCTAAACCACAACTGGGCTGGCAGCCGGGCTGGAGGTGGCCAAAGCCAGAGAAGCCATAATTGGATTGAGGAGAGGGCAGCGGCAGGGAGTGTGCACATGCTGGGCGCGCTGACAGGGGCCAGGGCTTCTGGACTCCCCGCTGCTACATGCAGCCCCGCTGCTTGCTGCCCAGAGATAACCTCATGACCTGGCTGAACAGCATTCTTCTGGGCTGCAAGAGGCGAGGGAAGTGGGTGGTGTCAGCTGTGGGACTCGTGTCACCAGCCTCCCCCGCAGACCCAGGCAGCCTGCTGACTCTGGGGCACTGGTCGTGCTGGGTTGTCGCCCTCTTCCCTGTTAGTCTCAGCATTCCTCATGAGTCTCACTCCCCTGTGGTCTCCATTGTCTTGGGTCAGATCCAGAGGAACCTCCGTGAAAGAGCCGATCGACTACGCAGAGGAGGAAGGGACATGTTGAGCCTGGCTGTTCCTCTAGGAGGGCCAGAGCCTCCTCAGCTGCTCAGGCTTCATGTTCATTCATCAGGAGGTGCTGCACCCCTGAGCCCGGCGGGCCTGGCTGGGTGCAGCGGCCCTGTGGTGACTTCAACACTGTCTGCAGGGAGGTGCCTACTGAGTGCCTGGTGTGCCAGGGCTGAGGAGCCCCTGAGGGAGTGTGTAAGGAATTCAGAACAGATGCAGAAGTAACAACACCAATTCCATCCTGCAGAATACATTTCTCAATCCCTGGGCAAGGTCCCTTGGATACGCACGATACCAGATACCACCTTGCAACTGGGTTCCAGAGGGCCAAGAGCAAACGAAATCTCCTTTCTCTCCTAGCGTGTGCCCTTCCCTAGATAGCAAGACCTTCTGCAAGGCTTGCAGTCCAGAGGGCCCGGCTATTGCGATGGAGACAGCCAGGGATGGGCCTCACACTCCCTGGCCTGTGGCCTCTACACCACCCCTCTGAGTCTTGGTGTCCTCATCTGCACACTGGGACAATGACCTGCTTCCAGAGAGCAATTGTGCAGCCCAGCCAGTGCCATGTCAGTGCTTCCTGCCATCAGCTTCATCATATCTTTGCCCAAGGTCACGCACTGCTCACTGTGTGACCTTGGGCAAGTTCCTTCCCTTCTCTGGGTCGCAGCGCCCACATCTGCCCGGTGGAGAGTCAGACTTTGATGATTGCTACAGACACCTCCGCCTCTGATATCGAGGTGTTCCCTGATTCCCCACATGTCCCCGCCTTGCCCTTGGTGTGTGCTGCCTGGATCAGCTGCACCTCCCAGGCCAGGGGAGGGGGTGGAAAGAGACTGGAGGAGATGTCGTGGCGGCCACCAGGACCCTGGACAAGGGCAGTCTGCCATAAGGCCCTGGATTGTTTTGCTGCACCCATCCTGTCGGATCCTACTATTGGGGCTGTGGTTAGACTATAGTTTGGATGACTGGTCTGCGCCCAAGGGGGCTGGAGATGGAGAGGTTCATTATGCGTGCTTGTCCAGAGCCATTAGATTACCACCCCCAGAGGCCAGAGGGGTGGTCTCGCCTGATCAGTCTTCTCTTTTTTTTTTTTTTGCGGTACTGGGAGGTGAACTCAGGGGCATTCTACCTCCAAGCTATACCCCCAGCCCTATTTTTTATTATTTATTTTGAATCAGGGTCTTACTAAGTTGTGGAGTGTCTCACTAAGTAGATGAGGCTGGCCGCAAACCCGGATCCTCCTGTCTCAGCCTCCCAAATGCTGGGATTACAAGCGTGTGCCACCATGCCCAGCTTGTCAGTCTTCTCTTGAAGAAGCCCAAATTGGGGAGGTAGACTGATCCCCCAGAGCAGCCCAGTGCCCCACGGCCAGTCCAGCTGTTAACCAGGGAGCAACACCCTTTTGTTAATCACCTGTACCACAAGCAGAACACACCTGACACCACATGTCCCGCTGCTCGGGCCGAGCACTGCTTTGCTGATGCCGTGTGAGGTGTGTGATCTCTCACCCATTTGCAACCTGCTTGGCAGGGTGAGTGGAGAATAACATCCCCCCCCCCCACACACACACACACACACACACGGCGCTATCAGGAGCGGGTGCACATTGACACCGGAATTCCAGCTATGCTGGTTCTTCGCCTCTGGCCATTTTCCTGTGAGCCTCAGTGGTGATGGACCCGTGAGGGTGTTCCAGGGTGGAGAAACCACTTAGGAGAGTCTAGCCTTGGAGGGCCGGGGCCTCCACCCCTTCTGCCCTGCCCTCAGAAGGTATTTGTCAGAGCCCTCTGTACCAGGCGCTGGGCTGGGCACCGTGGAAGACCGAGGTGAGGCGGCCAGGTGTGACGTGGCCAGTGCAGCCTGCACCTTGCTTCCTGCAGCTATGTCCAGAGAGCCCCGGGAGCCCAGAGTTGGCAGGTGGGCGATAGTCCTTGCCACAGAGGGTCGGGAGAAACTGCACTTGAGCTTTAAAGAGAAGATGGGCAATCCCTAGGCAGGGATGGCTCAAAGGACATCTCAGGTGGAGGGCACAGGCCAGGCAGAGCCATGGAGGTGCAGAAGCCCCTCGACAGGACATCTGTGCCTCCCAGAGGAGGGGCTTGCAGTCCTCAGTGATGGAACCACTCACATGCAGCGCCCCCCCACCCCTCTGACACACACCGGTGGCCAGTGCATTTCAGAAGGCCTGCACGTCTGCCCCAAATGGCCTACGGTGACTGGGGCACAGATTGCCTTATCTAAGGGTAAAGGAAGCTGCATGACCCGCCAACCTCCCCTCCTGCAGAGCAGAGGCTGGGGTGGAGGTTGTCAGACTCCCCACGCCCTCCCCAACACTCCTTACGCTAAGTCAGAAGGTCCTTAGGTGTCAGATCTAGAAGCCTGTGGATTCCAGCCCCTTTGCCCTGCAGATGAGGAAAATGAGACCCAGAGGAGAGTCACAGGGGACCTAAAGCTGCCTAGCGGACACTTGACCGCACTGACAATAGAGATGGTGACGGTGGCCACTGCGGGAACCAGAGATCCCTGGATCAGACCACACTGGCACTCATCTGACCTCCGTGGCAGATGCCCCCACCTGGGAAGCAGGCCTCAGAGATTCTGCCGAATCTGTCTTGCTACTTTCCATTCCCTCCTGCTGCGGAGCTGTCTCTCTTCCCCACCTCCAGGCTGACTCTGCAGGTGACTAAGTGAGCCCATACCCTCCACCGCTGGCTGCTGGCGCACTCGATCCTGCCACGGGAAGCATAGGGTCAATCGGAGCCTGTAGAAACTGGCAAGAAAATATCATACTCTATGTTTCCTGTCTCTGGAAAGGCAGGCAGTGAGGGAAAGGGATGAAAAGTTTTGAAAAATCTCATTAAAAGGGTTCTTCAGGCACTTTGGACTCTGAATGGCTCTTCACAAATTCTGGTTTCAGGAGTTTTTGCAAAGGAATCTGGACAAGATGAGGGAAGTGGGACTTCAAAGACCAGAGTGTGCAGAGGGGGAAGGGCCAGTCCTGGGGGGCCCGACCTTGGGGTGGAGGCACACAGAATGGCACTTCTAAGGCCTCGGCAGCCTCCAGCAATCAGAGAGGCCACCGTGCCTTTGACAAGGACCCAGCCCAGCTCTGTTGAGGTGGGGAAAGTCTCCTCTCTGGGCTTTTGGCTTTCAAATCACCAGAGGCAAATTGCCAACATCCTTGCAAATGTGGCCTCAGAGAGGCTTCTGGGGCCTGGCCTATCTCCACCATGTCCCATTCCAACTTTGGCATTCAGGAGTCTTCTTGTCCCTCGAAGCTCTGCCCTGTGCAGTGACAGTTATTTACTGGGCCCCAGCCCTGTAGGAACTCACAGCCTGACATGGCAGGGAAGGCATTGACACACATGGATAGTGTTTAGAGCTGCCCAAGATGGGAAAGTACTCCAGGTGTGCAAGAGGGAAGGAATTTGAAGGATTAGCAGGCCGTAGATTGTGAACAGTAGAGAGGGGTGCGGCCCCGAGTACAAGGCCAAGGAATTGGAACTTTGTCCTGTAGGTCAGGGAAGGGTTCCTGAGAGTTCTGAGTAGGGTGCAGTGATGTTCTTTGAGCTACAACTGAGAACTACTAGTGAGCCAGGGCTCCATGGGTATTATCAAGAAGGGACACAGCTCAGGCTCCTTCTGCCCCCACATGCCCATACACAGGCCACTGAGCCCACACAGCTCTAGTACTGGCCTGTTCTAAGAGGCCAGAAGGTGGGTGGCGTGTGAGCCAGCATCCCAGGGGAGATCCAAGGTAGCCCTTTTCCAGGAGTAGAGAGAAAAGTGCAGACTCTGAAGTTAGAAGTCAAATCCTGGCTCCCTCTGTCACCAGCTGTGTGATACTAGGCATCACCTGGAAAGCGAGGCATGTAGGTGGGAAGATGCTGGGCAGGGGAGCCCCATGTGTGCTGCTAGACAGGTGCTCAGTACAGGCTGGGCTCTGAGCCACCCAGCTTTTCCAGAGTCTTTAGAAATTGCCATGGAACTAGCACTGTGCACAGAGCCTTGGCTGACTCAAGAGTTCTGGGCTGAATCCAGGCTGGCTTTGTTCCACTAGACATCTAGGGCTAATGTCTTGCCCATTAGTGTCTTCAAGATCAGTAGCTAAGCCGGGCATGGTGGCACACGCTTGTAATCCCAGCACTTGAGAGACTGAGACAGGAGCATCGCAGGTTTGCAGACAGCCTCAGCTACTTAGTGAGACCTTGTTTCAAAAAAAAAGAAGAAGAATGAAAAATAAGGCTAAGGATGTAGCTTGGAGGTAGAATGCCCCTGAGTTCAATCTCCAGTGAGAAACACACACACACACACATGTAGCTAAGGGATAGGGATTTGATCCCCAGCACCACAAAAAAATAAAGTTGGACTGGGTGTATAATTTAGTGGTAGAGCTCTTGTCCAGCACCTGCACAGCTGGCCGGGGTTTAATCCTCAGCATCACAAAATATGTTTAAATGTAACAAAATGAGGGTCTGGGGTGTGATCAGAATGCAGGCTTCCATTTTGGCTAGGCCAAAGAGTCCAAGGATGCTGGGAGAGCCCCAGCCCCTTGCCAGGTGGGGAGAAGAGGGCAGGACAGTTTGTCAGGAGCTGCCTCCCGCCCTTCAGATGGCTTCCCGCCATGCCTCTGCATCTGCTTGGAGCAGCTGGGGTTGTGTTGCCTCCTGGGCTCCACTGGAGTGTGGGTGGGTGTCACAGGATCAGCGAGAGCTAAGGGACAAATTTCAGTTGGGGTGTTTTTCTTTCTCCTCGCCCCTCATTGATTTATATAGCGAAAGAGACTTTTCAAACAGTAGATATGTCTGGGTCTAGGCAGGCAGGCGGGTGATTAATCTTAGTTTGTTGCTGCTGACAGCCAGGAGCAAGAAATAATAAAGGTTTGTGGGGCGAGGGGTTGGGTGGGGGTGGGTGAGAAGCGGCGCCTTCTACCCATCGGCTGTGAGCACAGGCTCCGCCGCCCTCTGCCGTCCGAGCATATCTTCCTTGGGTCAGCATCTGAGGCTCCAGACACTTAGCTCCACTGGAGCTGTCCCTCCCACGGGTGTGCCACCGGGATGGCCCTTCCCCAAGAGCTGTTGAGTTCTTTGCACAGCCTTACAATGCCTGGACTTTAGTCATTGGCTGCCCTGGCCCCTAGCTGGGCGCCTGAGGACACAGTGAGCCCTCTTTAGGACAGACCCTCAGGGAAAACAGATGTGTGTAGCTCAAGGCGCAATACTGCTTGTCTCAAGACCCCCACACTGCCCACAGGGGCCCTGGGTTCCCTGATCCTCCATCTCCATGCCTCCCTATGCTGCCTGGGCATATGAGGGCTGGAGGGAGAGCCATGGGGGTGAGGCTATAGGCAGACTGGCTGGGATAACTGTGGCTCCAGGCCCAGGAGGGGTGGGGGGGATGGTGAAGTGTTCCAAGGTGGTCAGTTCTCCCTGTGGACAGGGAAGAGGGGCTATGACTTAGAGAATTGAGGCAGTTGAGGGTAGCAAGGAGCCATCCATGCTGGGGCAGCATCCCATGAACAGAGATGCATGGTTTCTAGTGTACCCCGTCACCGCTTCCCCAGGCAGAGGCAGCTGTGTGCAGCAGGGAAGACACTGGACCAGTCTGGTTTGGGCTTCTGAAACCCAGCCCTGCTGGGTACGAGCAGGGTGGCCTTGGGCAAAGGGACTTAACGTATGTGAGCCTCAGTTTCCTCATCCATAAAATGTGTTTCGCAGGCATGTTAACAGAGACAATATGTGTGAAGTGCTTAGCATGGGTCCAGCATGCAGCAGTAAGTGCTCAACAGTCATTTGTAGCTCAATTGTCTTCGTCACAGGCTTTGAAGAGCCACAGGTTGCAGGGGACACAATCACTGTGGCTCGGAACTTCGATATTATGTAGGGGCGACTAAGAAAAAAATTACCCATCCTCATGACTGAGACTTTTTTTTTTTTTCCTTGCGGTACTAGGGATGGAACCAGGGGGCATTCTACCTCCAAGCTATACCCCCAGTCCTATTTTTTATTCTTTATTTTAAAACAGGGTCTCACTAAGTTGCAGAATGCCTCACTAGGTAGCTGAGGCTGGCCACGAACCCGGATCCTCCGGTCTAAGCCTCCCAAATGCTGGGATTACAAGCGTGTGCCACCACACCGGGCTATGACTGAGACTTTGAATCTTGCAGAGCTTGATTCTGGCTGCCCTCTTTCTGGTGTGGACCTAGATAAGTTACCCGACTTCTCTGACCTCTCAAATCCTCCTCTGTGGCTGGAGGTGATGACTTTCTCAAAAGCATTTCTCCTTGTCCTCCTCACCACTCTGCTGCCCCTCCAGTTTGCCTGCCATGTCTTTATACACTGTGAATCTCATATTTGTATTCACCAAAATTTTGTTATTTTCTCCTTGTCATCTCATAGGGAAACACGTTTTCAACAAGCCAGGGCAGCAGCTCTAGGAAACACTGAGCAGAAATCTTGGGAGTCAGAGAACCTTTTAGATGATCTGATCTGACACCTGGTACAAGTGGAGAAACTGAGGCCCCAAGGGAGGAAGAAGCATGCCTGCCACTGGCTTGCCCCACAGGGCCTGTATTCTAAAGCCTTTGAGCCAGCCTGAGACAGAGCAGCGGAGCAGGAGGGGGCTGTTTGGTCTCCTACATTGAAGATTTCTCATCCTTTGGGGGCTGATGAAGGAAAAATGAGCTTTCTGCTCAATTAGTACATTTCATGCCCCCCCCCCCCTTCTAGAAGGTTTAAAGGAAATGCCACAATTAGGAGCTACTGGTTTGGGCAAAACAGGCTCCTCAGACTCTCCTCGCAGGAGACCAGACTAAAATAGTGAACTCTGAAGTGTGCATAAGCTTCGCAAGATGAAAGGACGCATAAGATGGCTTTGCCTGCATTCTGAATGACTGAGGAAACGCACCCTGCCAGTGCTAAGGCACCTCCCAGGCCTGTGCCCTCACCATTCAGTGCAGCGCTGGGTGCATTCAGAGCCGTGGGGTGGACAGTGTGGGCAAAGACCTGGGCGGACTTCTAGAACACCAGGATCTAATCCTCCCTCTTCTGCGTAGCTGTGGGACCCCGGACAGGTCACGGGCCTTTGACTGTCCCTTGCTTTGGGTGGGATTACCCAATTTGGGTTCCACCTTGTTCTTGGTTTCTCCAGCAAAACAGGTGGGATGAGCCCTGCCCTGCCAGCCACTGCTCTGGGTAGCTGAAATTCATCAGGTGGCGGATGTCAGGGCAGCCTGCAGGGAACTGGTAATGCTCTGTGATGAGAACAGCAAAAATGATTGCCTTCACTCCTGCAGTTACAGAAACTGGCGTTTGCATTATATCGCAGCCGAGGAGTAGTGGGTCAGGATTCTGAGGCAGCCCAACACATTCTCTTTGCCCTGTGGGGTCTCTCTGAGCAGAACCACCTGCTTCCTCTCCAGTAGAGCCTAAGCAGCAATCTGGACGGTGTAGTCCCAGAACCTATGCTGGATGTTCCCCGCAGTACCTGGGGCCAGCCCCGTGGTGGGCGTTTCTCTGGTACCTTTTCCTGGGCAGTGGTGATAGTAGAAGACCTGGAGACAAAGCTCCTGTCTCCAGCTTGTGGGAACCTGAAAACACAGGGGTGTTTGAATCAACAGTGTCAGAATTCGTGACCCAGCTTGGGGGGTTCCAGTTTCTGCTCTGGATCCAATCAAGCAGCTGGTGGAGAAGGCACAATTCCTCATCACTCCCACTTCACAGAGAAGGAA
>PVLC010011141.1:0-48108 GCA_004027655.1 Graphiurus murinus
GGACTAATACATAGAATATATAAAGAACTCAAAAAACTTAGACCACAAAAGCGAATAACCCAATGAAAAAAATGGGTAATTGAACTGGTCAGTCTCTTTTAATCTAGCATGGCCTGGATTTACAAGCATAGCTCTCTCAAAAAGCCTGCTGGGTTTTGATGCAGTTAATTACAGACAATTCCAGGTGCCAAAAGCCACACTTGTAAATCTTTGTGAGGCATGCCTCTTTCTCTTTACACTTAATTGAAAGTACTTGGGGTGCATCAGGCTAAACACCACTTAGTCACTTTTCTAAAAGTCATTTTGTTCAGGTAAAAACATCTACTCTTGGCTTTGTCCTAATGAGATTGTGCCTGGATTTTGATGTTTTCATGAGGATATTTTAGTGGGTTTTTCAAATACAAGATTGTTTTTCAAATTCATCTCTTATTGATTAGGAATGAAAGATAGATTTTTGTTAACTCTTTGGTGGTACTGGGAATTGAACCCAGGGCATTTTACCATTGAGCTATACCCCTAGTCCTAATTTATTTTTTATTTTGAGGCAGGGACTTGTTAAGTTGCTGAGAGCCTTGCTAAGTTGCTGTGGCTGGTCTGGAACCTATGATCCTCCTGTGTTAGCCTCTCAAGTACTGGGATTACAGGAGTGTGCCACTACACCCATCTCAAAGCAAATTTATTTATCAACTTTACAGCTTCTGTAATTTCCAGGACTTTTCCCTTCCCTATCAATTTTGTTGGCAAACTGGCCAATTCTTTCCCAAGCTTATCTCTTCCTGTACCTTTCCAAATGCAGGGAATTCCACCCTGTTCACATTATCATCAGTTATTTGAAGCCACTTTGCCCAATATCACACGTGCATTAGATACACTTTTTGCCTTGTATGTAATTGAAATGGACAGTTCTGTGGAACATTTCACTGCCACAAATACAGGGATTTTTCCCCCTCAGCCTCCTGTAACGTTAACCTTCTCTAATGAGAGAAACTGCAAAGTCATAGCACAAAGTCTTAGACACATAATTCGATAATAGAGAGACAGCGAAAACTTGGGAAGAATAATTAACCACACTGATGTAAATCAAAGCAAATTTATAAAAATACTCTTATAAAAACAGTGAGGCTTAGAGAAACAGTATCAACTTAGATGTGATGATGTTTATACCAAATTAGAGCTCAAAATATGCATAAGCTACTGCTGCACGTATGTTCTTTGGAACATGAGTTCATCACCAGGTGTCAGGGGATGACTTGGATTTCCTAGCCTGATTCTGAATTCCAACATCTGCAAAGTCTTCATTCATATCAGACAGCACCAGGTCTTTGGATCTCTACTTTGCATACGTGACTCATTAGCACTCCTCAATTAAAGTAGCACAGGAGCTACTGGGAATGCTCTGTGGTTATAAGGGTTCCATCTAAAATAATCTTCCTGATGATCCAGGATATACTCATGTTAACCACTTTAATACAATTTTTGACAGGAAACACCAGCATTTTAAAATCTTACCACTTCTGCACTACTGGTCCCCAAGTGGAGACCACTGATCTGAGGGTTATTGGGGGTTTTAAATGACATGATAGTGTTTAAAGAGCTTAACACAAGACTTGAGTAAGTGCTCAATAATTTTTCATTTCCTTCCCTTCCCTTTTCACTTTATAGATTAGAGTTTTGTGGTCCGCAGTGAGCATTAATTTGCTCAGCTCTGCCTTCAGGTGGAACATCTGTCTAAATCCAGCTCTGAATATTTTTAAACTGAGAGATTTTCCATCTGTTTTGGAGTTATAGCAGCCCACATTATCCTCACTTGAGCTCTTAATGATATATGTGTGATGGAAACAAGACGTTTTAATGTGTAAGTATTCATAGCCTCCCTCATTCCTGTCTGCTCCTCCCCCACCAGCTTAGGAATTCTTTCTTTGCCAGTCTTGTGCTTGTTATTTTTGTAATACAAAATCAGGAGCCAGGGAGAGCACATGGCCAGAGGTGCATGCAAAACAGGGAAAGGATTTTGGCCTTCTGGGTCAGCACTGGGTTCTCTCTTGTGGAGAATCCAGGTAATGAGCAAAGCAGAAATGAAACTATAAAAAGAAAGCCAATTCTAAATTGATATAAATAAGAGTGCTTGAGGTGGGGGCAGGAGGAAGAAGGCAGAAAAGCCGTGCTAAATTGATGTTAGAATTGGGGAGTTTGTGGAAACTTTGGAACCAATGTGGAGTTTGAAGACATGTAGGAGAAGAGTGATGTTTTAAAAAGCACCATTGCAGGTTACACCATAGATCTGCTTTAAAATTTCTTGAGAAATGCACGGAAGATATTAAAATGCCTTCTCAGTTACTTTGGTCTCCTACAGTATATATCTCCTCAACTGGGACATTATACTAAAACTTTTTCAGGTGATTCTCTCCCAGACACAACACACACACACACACACACACACACACACACACACACACACACACACACACACTCTTTGTAACTGGAACATACACAGTCCTTCTAACTAAACAATCAACATCAAAATTATATATTGATAATTCATTAAATAGTCACTGTGATTCATTTATTTCCTGGATCATCTTCTATGTATTGAATGTAAGATTCTCATTTGAACACACATTTCAAGAGCAGAAAGTTACTGGGATTGGAGGTATAGCTCTTGCCTAGCACATGCAAAGCCCTGGGTTTGATCCCCAGAACCAAAAAAAAAAAAAAAAAAGAAAGTTACTAATAAGAACAACACCTGTATTTTGCTTTTTGTCAATACTTCAAATGCATTGTAAAACTCTTAGGCAAGGTTACTTTATACACATGTAGAGTCACATAGCTATCTGATCCTTAGCCATCTCCCCTTATCTAGCCACACAGCTACAGGCCACATTTTCCAGGCTCCCTTGCAGCTAGTAGGCCACTGGGTTAAGTTGGTGCCAATGGAAAGTAAGCAGAGGTGATTGTTGGAAGTTCTGATTCAGTGATTTAAAAGGAAATTGCTTACTCTCTTGATTCTTTCAGCAGAGAAATCTACTTCTTGTGGGCTGAATTGTAGATAAGGATGAGTTAATTTCAGTCTCTTGGATGAGAACAACACCATAAAAGCAACAATAGAGAAGGAACTCAGTCCCTCTATGATCCTTTGTCCATTGTTAGTCAGCCTTCTGTCAGTGTTTTGGTTTGATATCAAATATCCCTGGAAGAGCTCATGTATTAATGCAAACATGCTCAGAGGTGAAGTGATTGAATTATAAGGGTTTTAATCTCATCAGTCGATGATAGATTAATGGATTTATTGGATGGTAAGGTAGACAGGTGGGGTGTGACGAGGAAGTAGGTCACTGGGGGATGTGGCATATATATATATATACATATATGTATGTATATATATACACATGTTTGTATACATATATATACATGTATATATATACGTGTGTGTTTATATATATATATGCCTCATGGACCTTGTTGTTCTACTTTCAGGCTCCAGAATGTGACAGCAAAGTCCCTCTGTGCATTCTCTGTCTCTCTCACCACTGTGCGCTGAGTATCACAGATGTGACATGGACTGAAACCTCCAGAACTATAAGCAAATAAATCTTCCTTCCTCTAAGTTGTGGTCGCCGGGTACTGGGTACTTCAAGTCACGGCACTAAGAATGCTGACTGAAACAATCACGACAAAAATTATCTGAAATAATAAACTTATAAAGAGAAAATTGTTACTTTGGATCACCATTTTGGAGCTTCATTCCAGGATGGCTTGGTCTTGTTGCTTTGGGGCAGCACATCATGGTGGGAGTGTGTGGAGGCCCTATGTGCCAGGGCACAAAATGCAGCATAAACAACATAATTTCATTAGTTGTAAGTGGGATGAAGAAAATAAGGTTTAAAAAAAAAATAAGCCTAGAATGTGATGGGGAGAAGGGCACGGCTCTTTCAGATAAGGTGGGCAGGGAAGAGCTCTCTGAGAACGTGGCCTGGACTCTGAGGCATGAGTAGATTCGAAACATTTGCAAAAGCAGACTTCACCTTTTATTGCTGACCCTAGGGACTTACCCAAATAAATAAGCATAGACCTCAAAGACATTGACAGAAACATAATCCAACACCCAATGTATCAAAAAGATCAACCTCTTGATAGCTGACCCAATTATTATAGGATAATGTTGGATGAGCGAGAAAAACCCTGAGCAAGCCTTGCTGAACCTCTGAAGTCAAACTTTCCCTCCCAGAAGTCCTTCAACTGCTTCTCAAGTCCTTCAGAATTTTGTCATCTCTTTGTTAAGATTGCTTTTCAGGGGATGACTGTTTCTTTGCAGTGTATTATGATAATGTTCATTATTAAATAAAATGTTCTGTGACTGGTTAATACATCCTCCTACTTATTTGAATAAAATGACTTTATTTGTATGCTAATCAGATATTATATTTCTAGCTGATTAATCATGGCATCTGTAATAATTTTTATTTTTAAAGTTTTGCTTTTAGTCAGCACCCTTAGTCTCCATTTTAACATTGTTTCTATGGAAAAGTCAGATTCAAATGATATCATTTTGACAAATAGTGCTCTTTCCAGATAAAACAAACTGGATTCTACATGTAATAATTCAAAAGCCTGAAAACAATGATTTTTCATAGTCTTTCCAAGCAGTGGAAGTTCTATATGTAAAACATACATTTGGGGCCGTTCTCAATGAAGTGTGATGAGGGATTAGCACCTGCCTTCTCCATCCCAATGACAGAAAGAATATCATTCTTGGGTTTTTATGTGACTGTAACATGCATTTTTCATATAGTTTTCTACATCCTAAAACCAGAGGGGAGGGCATTTTACAAGGTGATACACTGGCTTACCAAGGGTGTTCTCTAGAAATATTTGTCCAAGGTTGCCGTAGGAGATGGGAAGGAAGCACAGAGAAAAAGAGAAGCATAGAGAGCCGAGGGTGGAGCAAAGGGAGGCGATGACCAGGCAGGACCTCCACGCCACATCACTGCAAACGGAGAGGCTATGCGGCTAGAAATACAGCGTCAGCGGCTTCCCTCCACAAATCTTTTCTATTTCACAAATTCCAGTGTGGGTTAAAGGCCCTTTTCTTTCATCTGTTAAATCCAGGAACCAGAGACCACCATCGTGTAGTGCCACTATATCAGAAAAAAGACTGTATCCAATGATGCTACAAAAGGGAAAGGCGAGATGGAGGTCCACAGAGGACGCTGGGGCCAACTTGGGAGTGACAGGTTCCATTGGCCAGAATGCAGCCCACATGGCCTCCTCCTAATTTCCAGCCAGTCTGGGAGACATAAAGAAGCAGCTGGAACATACAGAGTACAGAATATTTCTGCCACAAACCTGACCCCTGCTCCAGTAAGAGCAGATATTTATGTATTCACTTGTGCATAATATTTCTGAGGAACATTTTATTTGAAGAGTTTTTTGGCTAAAAATGTGTGAGGGCACTGAGCCAATGATAAGTAAAACTATTTCAAATTTGAAAACGACCAATTTGTAGAGCCTGAGAATGTGAAACTTTCGTGCTTTCATGGTTTTACCGAGTTGAAGCTGATATGTTGAAAACAGTGGCATGCTGTCCAGTCAGAATCAAGAAAAAAAGACATCATCACATACACAGAAACCGAGTTTATGTGTAACAGCATTGTTGCCCATCATCCGTTCTGCCCTGCTATGGTTTAAATATGGAATGTCTCCCAGAAAAGCTCCTGAGTTGACAACACAGAAATACTCAGAGGCGAAATGATTGAATTAGGGATAAATCCACTGGTTAATTAAAAATGTGAATGGACTTACTGGGTAGTGACTGTAGGCACTAGGGTGTGGCTAGATAGAGGAGGTGGGTCACTGGTAATGTGGCCTCAGGATCGGCATCTTTTACTGGTCCTTTCCTTGTTCTCTCTCTCTCTCTCTACACACACACACACACACACACACACACACACACACACACACACACACTGCTGTCCAGCTACCATGAGCTGAGTAGCTTTCTTCCGCCATCTCCTGCGGCCATGATGGGTCTGCCTTGGGGTTGGACACCTACGGGCTGAACCTCTGAAACGATGAGCTAAAATATACTTTTCCTCCTCTAAGTCGTTCTCATCAGGTATTTGGGTCACTACAATGAAAGCGATGACAAACCACGTCCTTTCCTTAGTCTGCGTTACTGGACGATAGAGGCTGAAACACTCAGATCTATATTTTTCAAAGTTCATTGCACCTTACATTCTGAACGTGATATATATTTGATAAATCAGAAATATCCCATGTGAGATCTGGTGTTGGGAAGGAAGGTAGAGGCCTCATGTGTTAACTTTCCATTGCTGAGACAAAATACCCAAGATAAACAACTTGAAAGGAGGAAAGACTCTTTTGGCCCATTGTTGCAGAGGTTTCAGTCCATGCTTGCGTGGCCCTGTTGCTTTTGTTTTGGGTCTGTTGTGACCCAGTAGGGGAACCCTGTTCACTTCCTGATGACCAGGAAGCAAAGAGAGAGAAGAAGGAGGTGGGGTCCCAATTTCCCTGTGATCTCCCCTCTTTCTACTTAGACCCACCCCCAAAAGGTCTCTCAATGGCACCCCTCTCAATGGCACCATGGACTGGCAACCAGTCCCTTCACATCGGAGCCTTGGGGGGCTGTAACACTTTACCTCTGAGTCTTGTGGGGGGTTTTTTGACAGGCCTCCTTGTGGAGATATTTCAATTTTTGTGTGTGTGCCAACATTAGCAGATGTTCCAAAGGCCACACATAAGTTCCATGGGTGTCTGAGGCAGAGTACATCAGTGCTGCCCATGGAATCATTGCTATGCAGCAGCTGCAATGGCGGCTTCCTAATCATGGCTCTTCCCTGACTGTGGGGCAGTGGTGAAAGTTCTGGAGCAAGAAACAGGGAGGAATAGGAGCTCTTTGGGCAGTTCCGCTCTGAAGTGTACGTAGAACCGTTTCTGAAAATCTCATAGGGTTTATTTATTTAGCACCTCCCTTCTCCCCACTCTTCAGATGTTAATGGTTTTGAACATCATTTAATGTCCTATAATAAATCCCTTCCTGATTTAACTAACCAGAGTAGATTCTGTTTGCATCAATTAAGCCCTGACTGATACATGACTCAAATGTAGGGCAGTTATAAATCTTATCTTGATAAAATAAATAAAAATGTAGCAATGCATGGGAACATCTTGGTAAGTTACTCAAGTGGCCTCCCTAACATCTTCTACCAAGATAAGTACAACTCTTAGGCAGACCCTATTTCTTAGCACTTTCTGGAAGCTGCTAAATTTTATAAATGCGTTGTACTTGGCGAAAGATGAAATAGCCCAAGAAATATGACAGGGGCTACAAACTGTGCTTCCTTTTCTTTTACAGCAGGGATAAGCAAATATTTTCTATAAAAGGTAAGACAGAAAATATTTTAGGCTTTGCAACCCCTATGATCTCAGCTGTGCAATTATAGTGTATGGAAATTGCTGCCTTCAGATATTGCATAAATTAATGGGTATGGATATCTTCTAATAAAACTTTATTTGCAATAATAGGCACAGGCCAAATTTGCCTTGCAGGTCATAGCTTGCTGATCCTTCTTTCATAGTAGTAGTATCCTCAATTTTTAGATGGGCACATGGACACCTCGGATAAAAACTACATTTCCCAGTCTTCCTTGCAGCTAAGTGTGCCCATGTGATTAAATGTCATCGAAGGTATATAAACAGAAATAGCTTGGAAAACTTCCAAGAAGAATCATCAAAGAAGTAGGGATGAGAGGAGCAAGCATTTCTATCTCTTGTTCTCCCTTTCCATTGGTTGGAATGTGGGCATAATGGCTGAAACTCTGTTGCAATTTTAGAACAATAGTCATCTCAGGATAGAAAGCCAAGCATTGAGGAAGAAATGTGGAGGAGGGTGATGAGATCCTTGATGTCTAGAAATATCAGGTGGACTTTTTGTACATGAAAAAGAATAAATTACTATCTTGCTTAAACTATTTTTTTTAATTTTTATTTTTATTCATACATTGTAAGCATACATCTTTGTTAGGTGTAAATTGATAACGATACATGTGCTCACAATTCTCATTTGACCCCTTCCCCAAATTCCCACCCCACTCCCTCGCCCTCCCTCCCTCTCAAGTTCAGTTTAGTGAGTGACCTTGATATACATTAGCGTCCCCCTTAAACTATTAATAGAAGAGCATGAATTGAAGTGTTCACTACATGAAATAAGGCTATTTGGATGTGGCTCAAAAAATGTAAATGTCACAAGATATGGTGACACACACCTGTAATCCCAGTACTTGTGAGGCAGGAGGATTGTAGGTTTGAGACCAGCCTCAGCAACTTAGTGAGAACCTCTTTCAAAATAAAAAGTAAAAATGACTTGGGATGTAGCTCAGAGGTAGAATGCCCCTGGATTCAATCCCCAGTACTGAAAAAAAAAAAAAAAGATGTAAATGCCAACTTTCAGTTACAAAATATAACTTATTCTATTCATGGTATTTGCAGTGCCAAATTTTTGTATATAAAGTTTGTTTGTAGAAAGTTATTTGGTACTCTCATGATAAGAAATAAAGACAAATTTCATTAAGGAAAGTAAAAGAAGTCTAAATCCAGCTATAAATCAGATTAAATATTCATAATTAAAACAATTACACATTAAATTGCTGTTGTGTATGGTGTTCAGATTTTTATCCCTATCCCAGTCACTGGTTTACAGAAATAGCTTATTAATTAGATTTACAAATATTTATCTATACCTAATCATACCGGAAAAAGTTTTTCTCTGAGCCATTTTTCCACCTCTCTCTGTAATGAGAGCATCTTATTGGGTGCTACTTGCTTTTCTAGGTTAAGAAGACAAAGGCTGAGCTAGGCTCCAGCTGAATTTCTTAGAACCCTGCGGTTCAGTGTGGACCTTGGACCATCAGGACCACCTAGGAGCTTGTTAGGAATGCAGGACCTCGGGTCCAGGGTACTAGAACCTGATTTTAATAAGATCCCTCCCCTCCGGTGAACTCCATGCACATTGAAGTTTGAGACTACTGCTTTTCAATCCTTCCTCACTGACATCAAGAAGCAAATAGCTTTTAACTCTCTCAGTTTTTTAATCTAAATACTGAACACTAAATAAAACAGTTTTCTATTCCTAATCTACCCACTACACACCAAACCAGAAAGAAGGAAGACTAAAATTAAAATGCATGTCTCAAAGCTTCACCTTCTTTCCATTTTATGAGCTCAAAGTACTTCTTTTTACTAAAAAGCACCTGGGGTTAGGTTCATCTCTGGTCCTGAGGATGAAGAATGTGATTTTAATGATAAATCCTAGCAATAAACTTCCAAAGTTATAGAACCTTCTGGGGATTATATCCTACAGAGTCTGTTAAACTCTGATAAATAAAATTAATAGTTTTTCTCTTTGAGACATCAATTTTATTGAGCATCTGCAATAACAAGTTGTTAATATCATTTTCACTTCATATATGTTAGTTTCATAGGTGCTGTAATTTAAGAATATAGTTTTTTCTTAAAGTAAAATCTCTTCTTGCATGCACTCAAATCCACTCAGCAGAGACCTGGAGAAGAGCCGCCACTGTAATCACCAGTATGGAAATACAAACTTTAAAGCAAAGCCTCAAGCTTCTAGAGTTAAAATATTAAAAGGAATTATAAAATAATCTCTCATTGTCAAAGAATGAGTATTATACTAGAGTATTACCAGAAAAAATGAATTGCATATAAAGCATGAAAATTTTAAGACCTTAAATTAATGAAATATCCCCTTCCTCGAGGGTATTTAAATATATGTGCAGTGGAATCCCATCATGGCTTCATAGAGGCTTTTCCTAGATGTGGAAAGAGAAATTCCATAACTTCTTTAAGTTCCTCTCCACCTATCATTCAATAAATAATCTTTGTATTAATAGTGCTTACTATAAATAAAACTATTTAGTGAAGACCATCTCAAGCACATTGTTCCTTGCTGTCATTGGATTTTAAGTGTCTCAAAGGCCCATGTGTGAAGGACTTGGTCCCCAGCACGTGTCTTTGGGAGGTGGTGGAGCCTTTAAGAGGAGCTCTAGTAGGAGTCTTGGGTTTGGGGGAGCGCCCTGGCGGGAGTGTCAAACCCTGGCCCCTTCCCACTCTATGCTCCCAGGTGGTAGGAACACATTCCTTACCTTATTTCCTTTTCTAAGCTTTGTTTGAAATATTCAGAACTATTGGCAACCGTGTAACATCTTTGGAAGAAAAAACAGGTAGCAAGATTCATCAGAGATCTGTTGCTTGAATTGCATGCTGCTTCCTGTCTGGCGATTTTAGGAAGACCCATCATCCCATCTTGCTCAGTGCTAAAGGGTTTAATGGGACATGTGACTTTTGGTGCTAAAATGGAGACAATTAGTCACCATATATGTCAGAAATACATTTTTCAGTGTGTGTGGGTACATGTGTGTGTGTGTGTGTGTGTGTGTGTGTGTGTGTGTGAGAGAGAGAGAGAGAGAGAGAGAGAGAGAGAGAGAGAGAGAGAGAGAGAGAGAGAGAGAGAAAGGAGAGACATGTTCGGACCCATTCATCATTATAATTTTCTTTGGTTTTACATCATTTCAGATGAAAAAAGAATGACTAAATATAAAACCTTTTCCAATTTAGGGGCTGTGAAAAATTTCCCCAATAGAGAATTATCTTGTCTTGGTGGTGCACGTGAACAGTCCTGAAAACGGTGCTTCCCTTTCAACCTTGGCAAACCCATCTTTCGGGAGCAAATTCCTCACTAATCACCCAAGGCTGACGGATTGAGCGCCACATGGGGCAGCTAGGGGATGTGGAATGAGGTTTTCACTTTCCTGTCAATTCATTTTTAAAAATGTGTATAAACTTGTAGAATTGGATTTATCTGTTTACTTATGGTACTGGGGATTGAACCCAGGGCTACTCTACTACTGAGACACATCCCTACTCCTTTTTATTTTGAAACAGGGTCTTGCTAAATTGCCATGCACTGGCCTTGAACCTCCGATCCTCCTGTCTCAGCTTCCCAAGTACTGAGATTACAGGGTGTGCCACCACTCCCAGCATATCTGCTTCTTTTAAATCACACTTCCCTATAAGATGACTGATTCTGAGTTCTTTAACTTATAATTTCTTGGACTAAAAGTGTTATGGGAATGTAGGGCAGTTGTTAACAAGCAAATCAATTTCGTTATTTTTTTAGACTGTAACAATGAAAATTAATGACCAGATAATTATACTTTAAAAAGAGAAAGCCCAGCCAGGCATGATGGAGCATGCTCGTAATCCCAGTACATGGGAGGCTGAGACCAGAGGATCCGGGTTCGTGGCCAGCCTCAACTACTTAGTGAGACTCTCTGGAGCTTAGTGAGACTCTGTTTCAAATAAAGAATGAAAAATAGGACTAGGGGTATAGTTAGGAGGTAGAATGCCCCTGGGTTCAATCCCCACTACTGCAAACAAAAAAAGAAAGAAAGCCCTCCCAAACACACACACACACACACACACACACACACACACACACACACACACACACACACAATGTGTCATCATTTGAATCATCATTAGGTAAGCTCTTTATTTTAAGAGTATATAGGCCAGGTGTGGTGGTGCACACTTGTACTCCCAACACTTGGGAGCTTGGGAGGCTGAGATAGGCAGGTTTGAGGCCAGCCTCAGCTACTTAGTGAGGCCTCTGAAACTTAGTGAGACCCTGTTTCAAAATAAAGAATAAAAAATCGGGCTGGAGGTGTAGCTCAGAGGTAGAATGCCCTTGGGTTCAATCTCTGGTTCTGAAAAAAAGAAAAAAAAAAGAATATATACCTACTGAGAAAAATTAAACATTTATAGTAAGAGTATATTTTAGGAAAACAAAACAAAGACTGCTTCATCTGAGAAAATTTTATTTTACAGAAGAATGCCATCTATGAAGAGAAGAAAAAGAACTAAATTTGATTACAGTCATTGTCAATTCCTAACGGAACTATTAATCGAGGTGAGGATTATCAACTAGTGTTAAAAGCACTAAGTACGGTAGTAATGGGGAATCCGACACTCACAGAATCACAGAATGCCATAGCAGTAGTAAAGAACTCTTTCTCATCACAGGAGAAATGCGGAGGTGTACCACAGAGAGGTGAGAGTGTCATCACCCAGATCCAGGGTGAGAGAACTTACTTCTATTTATGGTGGAATCATCAAGTATTATGTCTCTTGCTGTAACATGCAGTAAAATGCAAACCATCAGCTGTGACATAGCCCACCAAAATGTTTAATGTGGACCCAGAAAACCTTTAGATCTAACTTTCAGTGTGTAAGAAACAGAGGAGGTAGGGTGAATTCAGACAGCAGTACCAGGGGAGACTTAGACAAGTTAAGAAGGTGAATGAGCCTGTACACCATCAGTCCAGTCCATCCTGAAAGTCCATGTGTAATAGGAAAAAAACAAGGGATGATGCTAGGTTAGAAAAGAACTGAGAGATATAACGGTCATATTCAGTATATGGCCCTGGACTTCACTCTAATTTACGCTCTGGGAATAACTGAGGATTTTGAATATGGATAAGAGGAAAAATTCTTGACTTATACAGGTAAGGGTCATTCACTTTAGAAAAGTAGGTTATAAAACAACTTGAGAAACAGCTCATTTTGATAAAAATACATACATACGTAAGTTATCTGAAAGAAATTCTTCTGAATCACAACAGTATCAACAGAATATCTTGGGATGGTAGGAATATAGTGTTCTCTTATTTTGCTTCTATTATTTCTTTTAACTTTCTCATTGCATGTAATGGCGTTTGTAACAATTAAATGTATATCATTTTTTGTATCTATGGTAGTGGAATTGAACTCAGGGGTGCTCCACATGTTCAGCCCTTTTTATTTTTTTTTATTTTGAAACATGACCTTCCTGAATTACTGCACACTGGCCTCAAACCTGAGCTCCTCCTGTGTTAGTCTACCAGGTACTAGGATTACAGGTGTGTGCCACCACATCAGCTGAAAATATATATCTTTATGATGAAAATAAAAGAATTGTGAGCTGAGGGTGGATGTGCCAGGCTCACAGCCATTAGCCTTTAGACCATTCTGGCGCCTAGTACTGATTATTGCAATAAAGCTTCTGATGACTGAAAACAGAGAAATTTAATCCTAGGTAAAGATGTTTAATGCCCAGCAAACATTTCCTCTTCCTATGATTATAATTAACAATACTTTTTCTGGTGATAAGAAAGTAATTCTATATGTCTGAGTAAAATTCCATTGTGTACATATCCCATAGTTTTGTAATCCATTCATCTGTTGATGAACATCTTGGCTGTTTCCATAGTTTGGCAATTGTGAATCGTGCAGCTATAAACATAGATATACATGCATTGGTCTGATAGTTTGGTTTCCATTCTTTTGGGTAGATACCTAGAAGTGGTATTGCTGGATCATATGGTAGGTTCATTCCCATTTGTCTGAGGATCCTCCATACTGTTTTCCAAAGTGGTTGCACTAATTTGCAATCCCACCAACAATGTATTAGGGTTCCCACTTCTCCACACCCTCGCCAGCATTTGTTGTTGTTTGTGTTCTTGATGATTGCCATTCTGATTGGAGTTAGGTGAAATCTCAAGGTAGTTTTGATTTGCATTTCTCTGATTGCTAATAATGTTGAACATTTCCTCATACATTTATTGGCCATTTGTATTTCTTCTTTTGTGAAGTATCTATTTAGATCCTTTGCCCAATTTTGATTAGGTTATTTGTTTTCTTAGCTGTGAGTTTCTTGATTTCCCTGTATATTCTGATATTAGTTCTATATCAGAAGAATAGCTGGCAAAAATTTTTCTCCCACTCTGTGGGCTCTCTGTTGAGGTTCTTGATAGTTTTCTTTGCTGCACAGAAGCTCTTCAGTTTAATGCAATCCCATGTATTGATCTTCCTTTGAGCTGCTTGTGCTTTTGGGGTCTTGTTGGGAAAGTTTTTACCTGTGCCTATGTGTTGTAGTGTTAGCTCTATGCCCTCTTCAAGTAGCTGCAAGGTCTCTGGCCTTACTTCCAGGTCTTTGATCATCTTGAATTGATTCTTGTGCAGGGTGAGAAAGTGAGGTTTATTTCCATATTCTTACGTATGGTTAACCAGTTTTGCCAACACCATTTGTGAAGAGGCTATCCTTTTTCCAGTGTATATTTTTGACTCTTTTGTAAAAAATCAATTGACTGTAAGCACGTGGGTCTGTTTCTGAATCTTCTATTCTGCTCCATTGGTCTATGTGTCTGTTTCTGTGCCAATACCATGCTGTTTTTATTACTGTGTCTTTGTAGTAGAGTTTGAAGTCAAGTATTGTGATGCCTCCTGCATGGTTCTTGTTGCTAAGAACTACTTTAGCTATTCTGGGCTTTTTATTGTTCCAAATGAATTTAAAGACTGATTTTTCTATGTCTGTGAGGAGTGACCTTGGTAATTTAATGGGTATTGCATTGAATCTGTAGATCAGTTTTGGGAGGATGGCCATTTTGATGATATTTATTCTGCCTATCCAAGAGCATGAAAGATCTTTCCATCTTCTAAGGTCTTCATCGATTTCTTTTTTCAACTTTTTATAGTTTTCCTTATAGAGGTCTTTTACCTCCTTGCTTAGGTTTATCCCTAAGTATTTTATTTTTCTGGGTGCTATTGTGAGTGGAATTGTTTTCTGGATTTATTTTTCAGTGGATTTATGGTTGGCATACAGGAAAGAAAGCTTCTGATTTTTTAAGATTGATTTTTGTATCCAGACACTTTGCTGAATTTGTTGATCAGTTCTATAAGTTTTTTGGTTGACTTTGTTCGGTCTTCTAAGTATAGTATCATGTCATCTGCAAAAATCATATCCTCTCCCTAATATGTGGAAGCTAGGGAGAAAGTGGGGCATAAGAGAGACTCCAGATAAAGAAGGAAAAATCTTAGATGAGAAAAGGTGACTTAACTGAAGGTGATGGGGGGGGCACCCTAATGCACATGATGTACTTTCACAAACATATCAAAGTCAATCACTAAACTAAACCTGAGAAGAAGGAAGGGCGAGGGAGTGAGGCAGGAATTGGGGAAGGGTTAAATGAGAAATGTGTGCATGTATGCCTTTACCAGCTTGTACCTAACAAAGATGTATGATTACAATGAACCAACAAAAAATTTTAAAAAAATAAATAAAATTACAATTTTGAATCTCAGAAAAAAGTAAGTAATTCTATTTTAAAGGAAAGAGAAAAAAACAGTAAGGTAGACAGAAGGAAATTTGGAAGAGAGAGGTGAGGAAGGAGGAAGGTGGAGAGTGAGAGAAGTAACTTGATGTCCATTTTCAAGTGCTATGATGCATGGAGTCTTCTCCGTAAGACTCCACTCCACCCCACAGCCCTGCACCTGCTAACATCAAATCATTCCTTCCAAGTCTGTCCACCTTTGTTATTCCTATATATGATCTCAACCCACTACATTAATTACCTATCCACTTGCCCGATTCTCTCTAAACCTTGATGTTCTTGAGAGTAAAGGACAAAACCTTAAAACCCTTGTATCTCAAGAATCTAGCACATGCCGGGCATGGTGGCCCATGCCTATAATCCCAGTACTTGGGAGGATGAGGTAGGAGGATCACAGTTTCCAGGCCAGACTCAGCAATTTAGTAAGACCCTACTTCAAAAATAAAATAGGGTTGGGGTGTAGTTTGAAGTGGAATGCCCCTGCATTCAATCCTCAGTACCACATGCACACACAAAGAATCTAGCACAATGTCTGAATCAAATGGATGCTTCTAGATGGACTCATTCAGATGACACCCTCCAAGAGGACACAAACAAAGAAATGTAACAATCCAAGAATGTGTCAGCAAAATTAAACAAATCCTGAAATAAATAATAACCAAAACAACCAGACAGAGAATTCCTGCCAAGAAGCCCATAGACGTTAAGAAATCAATGCTCCAATCTGAGTGTAGTGGCACATGCCTATAACCCCAGTACTTGGGAGATTGAGACAGGAGCATCGCAGGTTCAAGGCCAGCCTCAGCAACTTAGTGAGACCCTCAGCAACTTAATGATAGACACTGTTTCAATTTTTTAAAAAAGGGCTGAGGTAGAATCCCCCTGGGTTCCATTCTCAATTCATAAAGCAGAAGGAGAAGGAGGAGAAAATCAATCATTCAGAAAACCCAGTGAATTCCTTCAATGAATGTTATCTCACAATGAATTCCTGATGTTCATGACTCCATCTATGGTTGCTTCACTTCTGTAAGATAAAGACCGAAGGCATGGGCATAAGATGCAGACCTCCCATTATCTAGTTTCTGCCCATTTCTTCAGAGTCTTAGAATTTTCACAATTCATTTATAGATCTTAAACTTCCACTTTAAGCTACAATAATTTGTTCATCTTAATAAAGATGTGAGTTTCACAGCCGGGCGTGGTGGCGCACGCTTGTAATCCCAGCATTTGGGAGGCTGAGACCGGAGGATCCGGGTTCGCGGCCAGCCTCAGCTACTTAGTGAGGCCCTCCCCAACTTAGTGAGACTCGGTTTCAAAATAAAGAATAAAGAAATAGGGCTAGGGGTGTAGCTAGGAGGTAGAATGCCCCTGAGTTCAATCCCCAGTACCGCAAAAAAACCATAAAAAAATAAAAAAATAAAGATGTGAGTTTCAATGAAAGTCAGCCTTCTAGTTATTTAATAACAAAACAAAAAGGGTTTTATATACACTCTCCATCTGCCCCCTTCAGGTAAAGATGACACTTAACAATAATTGAAATAATAACTGCTTTCCAAAAATAGTTATTTATGTACATTTTTGACTTACAAATGTATCCATCATTGTGAGATTTTTTGTCTCTGAAAAAAAACTTGATATCATATATTAGAACTCTTATTTCGCTTTTAAAACTTAGAAATATAATGTACAAATCTGTTTTAAAATTTCTCTTAAATTTTCAGCAAAGTATTTTTTGAAAATAAAAATGCAATATTTTCTCACTAGTTTATAAGAACTGATTGATAAGCATAATTTCAACCAAACTAATAAGTATAGTTAGAAATTCACTTTTTGTGTAAATCTATGCCTTGTCCTGATATAACTCATAGAGGTGACAGCATCATGAAAGATAAGGATGCTAATTAGTAACATGAAAATATAGAAGTAGCCAGGTGTGGCAGTGCATGCCTGTAATCCCAGATACTTTGGGAGACTGAGGTAGGAGGATCACAAGTTCGAGTCCAGCCTGGGCAATTTAGCAAGACCCTCTCTTGAGGTAAAAAGGGCTGGAGATGTAGTTCAGAGCTTGCCTAGCCCTGGGGAGGTCCTGTGTTCAACTCCCAGGACCTCAAAACAAAACAAAACAAGCAAACAAACAAACATGAAAGTATAAAACTCATGGTAAAATCAGGTATGTAAGTCAAATTCAGAATAATTTAATACTTCAATGGTGGTGTGTAAATCACATATGTCTTTAGTGTGAAGATTAAAAGATATAATATTAAAATAATAGCTACAATAATTTTTGAGGGTCATACAATATAAAGAGAGTGTAACTCATGACACAGAACCTGACATGTGGGAAGGGGGTGTGAAGGTGTGGTTATGTCAGTTACTTTCAGCTTACCTGTTACCTACTGGCCTGTTGTAACCAGAAAGCCAAAACCTATTGAAGATACAGAGATGACAGCATTTAAAAAAAACAAAAAACAAAACTCTATAAACCGAACTTGGGCCCTAATATTGTTAAACCAACAGTTTCTAAAATGTATTATTTTTTTATTGGGCGGGGAGTACTGGAAGTTGAACCCATAGGCATTCTACCTCCGAACTATATCCCCAGCCTTTTGAAAAAATCTTTAGTTTTGAAACAGGGTCTCACTAAATTGCTGAGGGACCTCACTAAGTTGCCGAGGCTGGCCTCGAGCCAAGATTTTTTTTAAGTATAAAGCAATACAGATGTGGTGGCATATGCCCATAATCCCAGTACTTGGGAGGCAGAGACAGGAGAATTGCAGGTTCACAGCCAGCCTCAGCAACTTAGCAAGGCCCTCAACAACTTAGTGAGACCCTGTTTCCAAATAAAAAATAAAATAGGGCTGGGGATGTTCAGAAAAAAAAAATTTAAAAAATAGGAAGCAATTCTTGTCACATTGTTTTCATAAAACAAACTGGTTGATAATACTAATAATGATTATTTATTGTCAATACTTTGATGAGATCAAAAATATTTTATATTAATGAATGCATAAAAATATTAATTAGTTAATGGATTAAAATGATATTTATTCCCTTTGATTTTTAAAAAACTCTCTTTTACCTGTTTTATAATTTATATATTAGCATAAGAGTGTACCTACATCCATCATTTAGATAAGTAACTATACATGGATCAGAACTGGCTGCCAGTCTTCAGACTGGTAAGAATGTGCAGTCAAAGAGGCTGACAACTCCTGCTCCACAGCGATTTTTCTAAGTGTGGCTCGGGGAGCACCCACATCAGCATGGCCGTGGGGCCTGAAGCCTGGGAAACCTGGCCCCGACCCTGTATCCCTGCGGCCTGGGACCTGCATTTCTGACGAGTACCCACCCTGCTCACAGTTCCTGAGCTACGTGTGGAAAAGCACGGTACTGAAGGGAACAAAAATGCTATGGAGAAGGCATTTAAGTGTCAACCACAGGCCACAGGCTGCACCCATGCTCGACTGCCTCCTTGTTAAACTTGTGGAGGGAAAGAATTTGCACATTGGAAAGGAAAGAACCCACCTTGTTCAAGTATATTAACCTCTGACCCTCAGTGAAGACATTACTTCTTCAAGGATGATTCTGCAGTAATTGCCCCTTGGAAATCATATATATCTCCCTGGCAAGACTTTACGGCGACCCTGCCATCACCGTTCCAGGGGTTGTGGTACATGTTAATCGTTTTGAGATCCTCAGAGGATACACTCATGGAACGGCTTCTGTTTGCTTGAATTTATTTTTATTTACCACAGGGGCAAGTTTAATAGGTTTCTAAACATAAGTAAGTAAACAAAGAAGTAGTCCCAACAACCCAAAGGGCTGCTGCCTGAATCTTGCTGTTCAAAGAGCTGAGATCTCTCTTTCTCTCACACACACACACACACGCACACACACACACACACACGTGCGCACACACACGCGTGTCAGTGCATTAGAAAGTACATGGGTGCCTGTGTTGTTTGGGATTTAGTGTTCAGCAGGACACAGTGCAACTTGAAACCCAAACATCTGCTCTTGTGACATAACACCATTCAGGCCCGTGGAAATGTTTCTGCACACCATTTGCCTTGCCTGCTGTCCTGGAAGTCAAGGGTGATCCCATTCAAATGTTGTAAACATTGCACAAGAACGCCAGAGGCCAGCCCTGCTTCTGAGAGCCTGGGGCTGGGGAGCCTCGGTAGGCAGATCCCTCTTCATAGAGAGCAAGGGTGCAGTGTGGTCTTGCCTCAGGCAGCATTACTGTCTCTTAGTAACTCCTGGTATTTTTCATGCTTTTCCAATGCATGGTCCTGGAGGTGCGGAGCAAAATTTGCAGCAGTTGCACCTGGCAGCAAAGGAACATGTTGTAATAGTAAGCAATATCACATCTAAACCAGTAAATGGAAATCTAGAGAAAATACATTCACAAAATCTGATACCAATACTTACATTGGAACCAACTGTACATTGAACACTAGCAATGCAAATTATTTTATTGTGTAAGAGAGTTTAAATTAATTTCCCCTCAAATCAGAGAAATTTCAACTTTATGGAAAATTATACTAATTATAATTTTCTTTTTAAATTTTATGTATCATTTGAGTATTTATAATAAAATAGCATTTCATAAATAATATACATGAGATAAATTAAATTAATTTTTTTTTCATATTTAATATACATGCCTGATGAAAATGTACTCAAATTTTGGACACATTTAGTAGAATTATACTTTATTTGTAACCCTTCAGAACACAAATTATGAGAGAATATCGATTACACTAACATAATTAATGAATTTTTTGCTGCAAGGAAGGCAAGGAAAACAAATTTAATGGAATTAATACATACCAAGTTATTAATTATAACTTTTTCATTTTATTATTCATCTGAACATTGTGAGGCCAACAACAAAATATCCAGACATTTGCAATAACAAATTTATTTGTCTTTGATGTTTTCCCAACAAAACTCCTAACTTTGCACATCGTCTTTGATTTTTAGCATGTTGGTGTATTTGTCAAGGTTAGAAGGATGGGTTCATATTCTATTTAATAGTGTCTTAGCTTGGTTTATAACTTCTAAATATTTAGACATATGGTATGTGGGCGTCCATCTGTCCTCTTGCCTTGGGTTCCACAACTGTTAGCAGCAGGGCTGACAACTATAATAAACGAAAACAAGACAAAGCAAAACAAAAACAGACAAAACAACACGAGGAGGCCTGGGAAGCTGTAGAAGCTGCTATTATCTCCTCAGCTTCTCCATCCAAGTTATTGGTTTTCCGTTCATTTGAGACAAGCCCCTTACAAGCATGCTCTGTCTGCTCCCTAAGAAAACAACGTTGCAGGATGGCTGGGTGACTCAAAACATGTTTTTCTTGCCCAGTGGAAAGGATGTTCTTCTTTAGAGAACACTCAGAATATTCAGCGGTTACAGGCTTTGAGCACCAGCACATGTATGAAGAGTAATGTGAAGTAAAGCCTTTTACCATGACACTGGAACCTTACAAACTCATCCTATTTCAAGTGACAGAGATTCTACCTGCTCCCTCTAGGAAATGTCATATACAGAACAAAAGGTGAGCACACTGGTATTGAATTTCCATTGAGCACGGAGATAAATGGCGTGCAAGCACATATTTAGCTGTGCCTATGATTATGCAGTCAGAGGCTTAAAGTTCTTTACCTCGGTCCTTTCTATGTACCTCCAAAGAAGCAGCATACTGAGGCAACTCTGCACACAAGCTCTGGTGCCTACCTGACTCAGTTCAAATCCCAACTCCGCCAGTTCCCATCTTTGGGCAGTACTATGTCTAAATGTCCCCGTCTATAAAATGGGTTCTGATGGGTTTTTACCCCAAAAGATGGCTGTGGGAATTATGAGTTACAAGCCTACGAAAGTGCATGAGCATATAGGAAGGGCTGCAGATGTAAAAATATGTGAATTTTAAAAGTATCCTTAATTATGTCCCCTTTTATAGGAGTCTAGAAAAAGCAACATCAGGAAACATGTCTTGAGGTGACTACTCCTGGAAGTCCAAGGAGAAATCATGACATTTGGTTATCAGGAGGTTAACCTATCCTAGCCTTCAATCCATTTTAATTAAACAATTAATTGGCATAACACCTTTTCACTTTCTCCTAGCCCCACTGCCTTCTAAATAGAATTTGTGTTAGGCTATCAAGAACACTTAACAAATGAAAATAAAAACAAAATGATGGCTGATGATTTGGTTCAGCAGAGGTCCCTCAGCACCTGCGGCCTGGCACGTGGTTCTGTGGTGCAGATACGTGTGCAGATACGTGTGCAGGAACCAGTCTCCTCACGCTGAGGACAAGTGGTAACTTCTGTCTGTAAGCCCCAAGAACTTACATGCCACCATCTCTTCTACAACCCTCCTCTCAACTTCTCCAAAAGAGGGGTGTAAAATCGGAGGACCGGAGCCACGTTGGCATGGGGCAGGGAAGTGGGAGAGACAGATCAGGAGCTAACCTTAGAGCATTTGCTGTTACCAGTCCCCCCCCCCCCCCTCAGCGGAAGCCCTAAAAATTTCCCTTGAAACCCGGAGATTTTTGGCATAAAACTTGAAAAAGCCTGATGTAAGAGGTGAAAATACTGTTTTTCAATCAGGCTCAAGTTTCTAAAGTAATGCTCTCTTTTTGCATGTTTTCGGGAAGGATGTTGGTAATATGGTTACAAAACTTTTAGCAGACACATAAAATGGTCTTTCTATCGTTGTCCCGTTCCCTTATGTATTTCCACAGATGATTTATAGATTTGCTGGATTCAAGAAATCTTTCTATCAGATACCCTAAAACTTTTTAGATGAGGTATATTTATTTTCCTGTGCTTTCTTAACAGGTTTGTAAGCTGGGCAAGGATCATGACTTTTAAATCAAATTTGATGCAGTTCTTGGCACAGGATTTTGTATGCAGGTGCCCCATAAATATTTATTATTGATTATGAAAAAATGAAAAGAAGTTCAACTTTTGTGGGTGTTTTGGGGAGCAAAGTGGGAGGGTCAGCCAGAAAACAGTAATTCTTGAAAATCAATCACCATTATTCATGATTACAAAAAACATAAGTATTAAAATGCAAACACCAATACTGTGCCTAAAGGTATGTCGATAACGATAACAAGGAAGGAAGGAAGGAAGGAAGGAAGGAAGGAAGGAAGGAAGGAAGGAAGGGAGGGAGGGAAGGAAGGAAGGGATGATGGTTAAGATAAAAAAAAAGAACATAAACTAAAACAATGTAGAAATAATTAGGCTGATTCTCTAAACACGTGTGGCGGTCTCCGAAGGGGAGCACTTTCTCATTCCCTCTGTTCTGGGCGCTGCCTGGCCCTGCAGCCTTTGTGATCTAAATGGCACTTTTCTTACTCCCACCTGTGGCCACTACGCCCATCCTGGTACAGGTGTGCATTGCTTAGGGCACAGGCTAAATTCCTTTAGCCAGGAAACACCCAAATACAGTGACTGAAGAATAGGGGTGTTTCTTTGTCTCCAGTAGGGGTCTGGAGCAAGAGGTCTAGGTGAGGGGCCAGTGAACACTACTCTCCCTCAAGCACAATCCACCCCATGCCTGTTTCAAGGAAACTCGTTTTTACAAATTTAAATGGTTGGGAAAAATCAAAGGAAGAACATTATTGTGGCACATGAAGATTCCATAAAATAGTGTCGGTTACATAAAGTTTTATTGGAACACAGTTACACTCATTCATTATCCATTCATAGTCAAGTACTGTCAATGTCCGCTTGACATTGACAAGTCAAGTAATGTCAATGCTACTACGATGGCAGAATTGAATAATTACAAAGATAATGTGACGCCCTTAAAGCCTCAAACATTCACTATCTCACCTTAACAGAATGAGTTTTCTGATTCCAGGTCTAGACTGGCCTCCTAGCTCTTCCCTGGGTCATTCACTTAAGGTTCTGGGTTCCTTCTATCTGTGACTGTCCTTAGAAGTTTTTATCTGCTCAGTTGACATGGGTCGATCCCTGTTATGCACTGAAATTTTCCTTCTCAAAATTCATATGTCGGAACCTTAATCCCAAATGGGACTGATTTTGGAAATAAGAGTCTTTAATGAGGTCATTAAGTAATGTCATAAGAATGGGCCTTAATCTGGTAGGACCAGGGTTCCTATAAGAAAAGGAAGAGAGATATGGGACTTTGGTATCTTCCCCCACAAACTGGAGCACAGAGCATGAGAAGGTGCCCTGCAAGCCAGGAAGAGAGAACTTAGCAGAAATCACTTTTATATTGAACTCAGCCTTTGGAACTACAAAAAAATAAATTTCTGTTGTTTAAGGCCTCTAGTGGCTGGTATTCTGTTAGGCAGCCTGGGAAGACCAATGCATGGCCACATCTATACTTTAATCCTTGGAAACAAGGAAAGTTAAAGGGGGGGAGGGGATCCAGCAGTTTCCTCCCAATCATGTCACTAGAAGTTGTACACATCAGTTCTGCTCACATTCACTTCTGAGATGAATTTATTCAGATATCCTGCACATGATCAAAGGTTTCCGCTATATTTATTAAAGAAAAATTGATTTTCAAGGTAGAATCGTTTTCCTAACATAATTTTAGTATTTAAATGCACATTTGAAGAATGAAATATTGTCCAAGATCCCATCAGAACCTCAAGGATCGTGTATTTTCATATGCATAGTGTAGCTGACTCAGCAGTTGTTGGAAGTTACTAAAGATACTTTGGTATCAAGGCAAAGAGAAGACTGCAGGTCCTATTTCAAGCCCTATGAAGTAGAACAAGACAATTCACTTGGAACTCAGTTCTATTGATTGTTTATTATTTGCATTTACTGCATTGTACATAGCTAATTTTCCTTAATTGAAGTGACAAAATACTTGCATGCTTTAATGTTCAAGGTGAATTTGACTTGTGTATAATCATTTTTAAAAGTTCTTTTCTTGACTAGCTACTTTGTGAACAATAATTTACCTTCCATGAAGAATTAAGCAAAGAGCCGGGCGTGGTGGTGCACGCTTGTAATCCCAGCATTCGGGAGGCTGAGACCGGAGGATCCGGGTTCGAGGCCAGCCTCAGCTACCTAGTGAGGCACTCCGCAACTTAGTGAGACTCGGTTTCAAAATAAAGAATAAAAAAAAATAGGGCTGGGGGTGTAGCTCGGAGGTAGAATGCCCCTGAGTTCAATCCACAGTACCGCAAAAAAAAAAAAAGAATTAAGCAAAGAGAGAGATGTCGATTAGGCATCACTTTTTACAAATAACCCTTTATTGCTTGTGGTAGGTTATGCTGTGTTTGAAAAGCTGTGTAGGCACGTGGCACTGTGAAGAACTGCCTGCCAGAAACGGCCCTCCTGCTCCTGATTGACCAAGGCAACTTCATCCTAGACCATTATTGTCATCTACATAGAACCAGAACCAGGCAGTGCACCTTGTCATTTCAATACTGACACATTCTGATACTAGAAACAGTATAATATTGGAAGTATTTGGAGTGTAAAAAGGTTTTTTAAAAACTGAAGAGTAAATATATTTTTCAGGTATATTGTGTATTTTGCAACATCTCTCCAAGTCTTGTTTGACCAACATTCTATGGAAAGGAGTGTGTGTGTGTGTGTGAGAGAGAGAGAGAGAGAGAGAGAGAGATATCAAATCAGTGGGAAGAAATTATTTAATAAATTCCATAGGAATAATTGGCTATTCAATGGAAAAATTTAGAAATTCAAGTTTCTACCTCACAACATATACAAATGAATTCCTGAAGGATTAAAGAGCCAAGGGAAAACGTTTTCTAAAAGTATTAGAAGAAAAGAAAAATCTTCCTTAAGCAAGGCACAAAACTAAGAATCCAAAAAGGAAGAGATTGACATACTGACCTATGCTCATGTTTAAATCTTGTAAGAAAGATAAAATGGGTCAAAGGTAGGACACAGAACAAGTAACATGTTTTAAATATATAAAGAACAGATATGATGGGAAAATGGCTTATAAATAAGATTTCTAAATCAATGAGGCATCTAAAAAGGATATAAGCAGAGGCAATTCAACTAGGAAACACAAATGTCTTATAAGGGAAAAGGTTCTCAAACAATGAAGCATTATTTTCTCCTCATAAATCTATTATAATAATACCACTGAACACATATGCATTGCTCCGTAGCATGTGAGGAACGGAACTGGCATGCATTAGTGGGATATAGGTTGAAGGAAAACTTGGAAGTATCTATCAAAATTTAAAAACCATGCTTCCTTCAAGCCAGCAATTCTACTTCCATGTAGATATTCCTAAAGGAATACTTGAGCACATACAGAAAAAAAAAATCATATTCAAGGATGTTTACAAGTTTATAATAATGAAAACTGGAAAGACAGAAATATTCATAGGAGAATGGTTACATTGATTGTGGAGCACTATGTAACAATTAAAAAGGAAAGTTCTCTAGGAAATCATTGAGTGAAAAAACAAATGTTTCATAATGTGTGTGTGAGTGTTCACACTTATATACAGTATGGTCTCATTTATTTAAAAAACTCGAAAAGCAACACTATATGTTTATAGTGATATAAGTTTTTGTTTATAGTCATGTATGTGAATGCACAAAAAAGAGTCAAAAGGGTACAAGTGGAGTGGACAATGGCCATTCCTGGGAGGTCCCCCTGCAGAATGTGACTGGGTAAAGGTGGCCTAGAGGCACTTTCACTTGTACTCTGCTCTTTGATTCTTGGAGAGTTCATTTATGGAAAAGACTCCCTTTGACAGAAGGTGTTATGTATGCAGTTAAAGTTAAACTACAAGCAAAGGGAAAAGGCCTGTGAGACACTTGGGGCCACCCGTCCTATGAGTCTGCTCACAATGTGTCTGCGTCTTCTGCCCCCCCCCCCAGCCCTGCGGCATAGATAGCACCACAAGGCAAACCTGCTATTTGCTATTTTATGTCTGAGCAGAAACTGACTCTTTATACTATTTGGTCATTCCCTGCCTATACGTAGTAATTGGAAAAGGAAGTTTAAAGCACGCATTATTCTCAAAAATTTTAGCCAAAATTTATTATGAAATATCAGGGTACCTTGGTAAAACTATCAACATGCTAAAACAGAAAGTTTTTTTTTTTACTAGAAAGTAAAACTTACATATATTCATAACTGTACCCTAAATCTAGCACAGTAGATTGAAATTTGTGCCAAATGTCCTTTCTTAATATCTTTCTACCTTTAGCAATATCAACTTTCAGATTTTAAAAATACCACAATAATAGTGTAAGGCGAGTTCGTGCAAAGTTATTATCTTCATTTTACACTTTAGTAAATTCAGGCTAAATCAACATCAAATTAGCCAGAATTAGTTTAAGGCTCAAGTCTTTTGACTTTTGGTCTAAGTTTTTAATTTTATTCCCCTATGTAACAGCATCTCCCACCAACTACAGGCACTATCCAAATTTTCTAACAGCGCTATACAAAACCGAAAGCTTTGTGTGCATGTATGTCAAGGTCAGCATGATTTACATTATGACGTGAGATGATAATGTACCAACAAAAGCACATAAAAAATTTAAAGTGTCCACCACCAGGTAAACGGACAAGCAAAAAAACCGAGAAAAATTATAATACAGCATTTCATAGACTGAGATTGGAATCTAGCATAAGAAGCAGAATAAAATGCAATTTTGAAAAAGATGAAATTTAATATAATGATAAATATATTTGAAATGTGGATGAAGAACTTTTCTTCTTGCATAGAGGATATATACCTTGCAAAAATAAAATTTTGGTGTATCACAAAATAAAATGCCCATTTGTGTATTAGACAGGGGTTCTCTACACTTTCATTTTTAAAATGGACCCATCATTCTTCTTATATTTTTAGAATGGATCCTAACTATTAAAGTATAGTCTGAAGGAATTATCAAATTATCATATAGCAACTTTTCAATGACTCCCCCTGAGACTTATAAGGTGATTATTATTTCTAGACCAAAGAAAAATACTTTTGCAAAAAATATTTTTGCTATATATTTTATTTCAAGGCTTTAAGAAAACAAATCTTACATGCCAATATATCTTACATAAAAATCCTCTACAGTACTAAACAAAACCCATTTGTCCTATGCTAGCATTTACTACAGCATATAGCATACTAAATCAGTAGAGTACTACAAATTGCAGGAAACTGCATACATGCTTGTGAACAGCTGATGAAAACTTAGGCCAGAGGGGCAAGCCACAGCTGATTCCATTATAATGGCTGGTGACCATCACTCCGAGAGACCATAAGATATGTGGTTCCTTCCTCCTATGAATTGCCAAAGCTACTTCTGTTGTGAAACTTATTTGCTGAAAATCGGTGGCTGAAATCTGACGTGTCCTATGTTTAGTTACTACGGTGAAATCCGTAGATGGAAAACTGTACTAACTCTACAAGATGTGAGCTTTGCAAGGCGTTATATAATAAAAGAACCAGGAGCCCTGGTTCATCAAATGATAGTTTGCCCGGTGAACTATAAACCTCCTTTTTCTGAATGGATTGTGCCATTGCCTCGGTTGCTGTCTCGAACTTTGGGAGATAACATTTGAGTATCCGAGGCTGTGCTTACTCTGAAAACTAACTGCTTTCGTATGCATCCTAACCACTTGTAGGCCACGTAAAAGGAGTAAAAGGAAGATGCTTAGGTGGGTCACTAACCCAGAACTGGCAGGCAGATGGCTTTAGAAAAGCACAAACGACTTTCGGTTTGGGGAAATGTACTTTTCGCTATTAAAAAAAAAAAAAAAAAAAAAAAAAAAAAAAAAAAAAAAAAAAAAAAAAAAAAAAAAAAAGAGGAAGGATGTCGCTGGGGCAGCAGGGCCGGCAGCGAGAGCTCGGGCAGCTTGGTCCTCAGCGCCTTAGGGATCTTCTAAGAGCCAGCAGCTCGCGCTCCCAGCTTGTTGGGTAGCAAAGTACATCGATCAAAAGAAGTTAAGGGCCATGCTCTCTCCTTGCACTCTGTCCTAGCTCGACATTCTTCCACTTCGCTTCCCCTCTACTGCATGCATCCTCCCAGCTCTGGGCGCCCGGTCTGTTACACACCGGGGTCACGTTGGCTCGGCCTCTGGGCTCGCCTTGCGGTATCCTTGAGCCCGGCAGCGAGCGCAACCCCTTCCTTCTAGCGCTGGTCCGGGAGCGCGTGCTGCCGGGTCTTGCTCTAGACAGCCAGGACCTCCGAAGCTCTGTGACACCAGAAAAGAGGCTCCCGGAGCGCAAGGAGCGTGGTAGGCGCTAACCGCGAGGAAAATATGAGGCGCGTCACAGTGGCCTCTCCGGAGTAGCCTCGCGTGGTGAAATTTCCGGCGCTTTGGCCAGCTAAGACACGGGATTTGCACCGCAGCCTCTCAGATCGCCGAGCCCTAGTCGGGCGCTCCCGGCCGGCGTGGCCAATTTCTCACCTAAGTGCGAAGGAAATAGCCCCTTTTGCTCCGCGACTGCAAGGCCGAGGACCCGGCGGGCCAGGGCTCCCCAGCGGCGCCCGGACGGCGGCTTTTCAGCTAGGGGTTAACAGCAGCTCCCGTGGCCCGGCGGGCGCGGACTCTTCCTCTCCGTCCGCCCGGGAACATGGATACCGCTCCCGCAGGATGTTCGCCGGCTGGGCCGGGCAGTCAGGAAACATGAGAAGGCCCCAGGATTCCTGTTCCCGGGCGGCGCGCGCCCGTCCGGGTAAATAAAGCCGAGACGACGGTGGCGGCGGCGGGGAGCGCGCTGGAGCCCGCGCGGAGAACATGCGGCGGGGATGGGAGTGCGCCTAGCCCCGAGGTGGGAGAGCCAGCCGCCCTGCCGCCGGCCGCGGGCCCCGCCGCCACAGGTACGGCCTCGGCGCCGCCGTGTCCCCTCCGGGAGCCGCGGAGCGCCCGGCTAGCCCCGGCTTTCCCGGCTTTCGCGCCTCGCGTTTCCTCTGCCCTTGGGCGCCTCTGCTCTCCCCGCCCTTCCCCCGCTGTCCTCCCACGCCTGTCGGGACGCGCCCTAGGCTGGCCCGAGGGTCTGCACAGAGCGGGGAGCTCACCTGGCCGCGCCTCCTCCTCTTAAAGATTATAGGAGGGCGTTGGGCGGGGCAGTTCCTCCGGGAGCGCGCTCCCGGCCGGGTTTGGAGTGGATCCCGGTAAGTGGGGAGCTCAAGGGCCGAGAAGAGGCGCTGGGTACCAGCACCCGGGAGGAGTAAGAACCTCTGGTCACAGGACCCGACCCACTACCACCGGACCCGGCTCGCGTGCCTCTGCCTGCGGTCCGCAGCCCAGATCTCGCCGGTGTCTGTGGCTGTGTGGGAAGGGTCAGAGTTGGCAAATCTGGCCGTTTCGCTGGTTACCAACGCTGTTACCTACAGGAGGACGGGACTGGGATGGGGAGAATGGGGGGCGGGGGCTGGGAAGTATGGCTGGCGCTAATAAAGGCGGCGTGAACGCACATCCCTAAGCGCACCGATGTAAAAAGACTAGCCGACGCTACAACAGGGGCTGGGGCTGCGAGGTCAGACCTTGCGCTGACCTTTGTCGCCGAGGCTGTGTGCGCACCCCAGGCACGTACCTGTCTGCGCGGGAGGACTCAGGCCGAGGCCTGACTTCACCTTCCCCCCGAACACGGACGGCGGCCGCGGCTAACCACTGTGTCTGCCGCCCTAGGTGTCGCGCGTGGCGCCGCCGCGGTGGCCAGGGGCGGGGCGGGGGCGCTGGCGAGTGCCGGCGCTGGGCAAGGCGGTGAATGCGTGTGTTTGGAAGGGTGGCAGCCGGGTGCCGAGCAGGGCGCGCCAGGGCGTCGGCCATCCAGGGGAGGCAGGTTGGAGGAAAAGGTGGCCGCCCCGAGGCACGAGGGCGGGATGGGCAAGCGTGGCCGGGTTCTCTGGCCCCGCGACCTTCACCCCCGACCCCCGCGCGTGTCAGAGGTGAGCCTCGCGGTCTCGGATCTCCGCGCCGCCTCTTGCTTTTCCCATCTGACGCGGCCCCGGGCTCTGGGTTGGGCTCCGAGCTGCGGTCTTGCAGCCGCGCCCGCCTAAGAGCACAACCCTGCTGCGGTGATCCAGGGACCCGCGACCGGCCAGGACGCTGAGCGCCCGGGAGCGGAATGGGGGAGGATAGGAAGAATGCGGCGCATTTGTCAGTCGCCACCTCACGTTCTAGCTCTGAGGTCGGCTTCTAAGTGTCCCCTGCCCTCACCGCCATCCCGGGAGACCTTAGCGAGAGACGCAAAGCTTTCAGCCAAACCACCCAAGATTCTAGCAAACATGAACATTCCCGAAATCCCGCATGGCCCGGGACTCATTAACTGGGCTTGCGAAGGCAGTTTTTATTGCCCAGACAAAGCTGAATCTTCTGTTGTGGTTTAAGGACGCGCGGCGCCCTGCGCCATCCCGCTCCGCGACCCCGAGCGTGCTCCCGGAGGCCGCGAGGCTGCTTCGGGAATTGCTTTCCTTTGCATGATTCGCGGTTCAAGTTCCAGGAGGTAGAGAAGGGAGCTTAGTCTCCGGGTCAGGGAGAAGGGCCGAGACCTGTCCCGGGGTGGTGCGGTGTTTTGGGGGGCGGGGTGGGGTGGACAGCTAGGTGGAGAGAGGCGGGCGTTCCCGCGTGCAGAACCGCCCCTCGGCTCCGCAGCCCTGCTCCGCTGCCAAGTTCAGCGCCCGGGACCCGCGGGGATCTGAGCACCGCTGAGAGTAACGCGATGCCCCTTTCTCTCCCAGAACCCGAGCCCTGTCGCGGAGCTCCCAGGCGCTGCGGCCGCGCCACGCGTCTCCGCCAGCCCGCACCATGAACACCATCGTCTTCAACAAGCTCAGCGGCGCCGTGCTCTTTGAGGATCCCGGCGCTCCCGAGCGGGAGCGGGGCGGCCGGCCCTATGGCGGCGTCCTGGACAGTTCCCGCGCCCGCCCCGAGGTGGGCATTCCTGACGGCCCGTCCCTCAAGGACAACCTCGGCCTGAGACACCGGAGGACCGGGTATGCACGCGCTACAGGGAAGAGGGGACGCTGTCTGCCCGCCGCTCGGAGGGTGGGGGCGCGAGCCGCACCGGGGTCCCGCGCAAACACCGACCTGCAGGTCTGGGCTCAGGTGTTCCCCAGGAGGACGGATCTGCACCTCCCGGGCTCGCGCGTCCTAATGTTAAGGGCTTAGCTTCTCAAACCATGGGGACCAGTCCGTTAGAATAGTTCAAACGAGATTTGTGGAGAACTGAGTTGCAACTGTCGGGTCCTCCGCTACCTGGCCCACGGGGTAGTTTTTCCCCCCTCTCCGTGCCGCAGGCGCAGAAAGGGCTGAGCAGGATGCAGAGGAACAGGGCTGAGGCCAGGAGCCGAGGATTCCCAGATCACCCCGAGGGCCTCCTCTTGTCCCCAGAGGCCTGGGACTGGCGCTGGGGAGGCGGGCTCCCGAAGGGCGTCTCAGGCGCGCGCGCAGCTCGGCGGGGCCCGCGGCGAGCCCGGAGGGGGACCCTCGCGGGCTTTCGGTTTAGCGGGGTGCTGGGGAGCTCGCGGGTGGGCCATCTGCTCCAGCTGCCGGGGCGTGGAGGGCCATCTCTGCCTGCCAGCCAGAGGAAGGGCGGCCGTCCTGGCCACCTCCACCTGAGCGATTGCATCAGCTGCTTGCTCTGCGGCGCTGCAGGTTAGTAAAATAAAGCTTACGTTTCGTCAAAATGTTACTACCAGTCGGTTCGGTTGGAGTTGCATTTGAAAGTGCTTAAAGTCCAAAGCCCAGGAGGCGCAGCGCAGGCGCGCGAGCTTCCCGGAGCGGTGGGGACCGTAGCGGCTGCGCTGCGACACCTTCTGGAGCCTCCCGGGAGCGCAGGCTCCAGGCTGCAGCTGCTCCTTTGAATGAGCTTTAACCTGGGGTCTTTTTACTTTATCCCAAGGGACGGAACTTATGTTCTTTTCACTCTCCCTTAGTCGGAAACCACCCCTGCAGTGCTTTTTTTTGGGTTCTGTCTCCTTATTCCACTAACCTTTTCTTTGGAAAATTTCCTTTTCCAGAGGATTAGGATAGGTCAGAACTCTAAAAACAATCTATTCCTGCTGTCCAGTGGGCCACCTGTCTCTTGGCCACAGGCGATTGGAAATCCCGGCGCTACACAGGCGTCCCCTGAAAGGACTTTGGAGGGCCTGCTGACTCGCCCCGCGGTGAGGCCAGAGCCAGCCCAGGGCTGGATGCCAGCCGGCCAGGGAAGAGTTAGTTAGCCCCCCGCTGTGCAGATCTGCAACTTGAAGAACAGCTTTTCTTCTAATCACTTCACCTTACTGGTTCAAGGCCCCCTTGTCACACGACCCCCTGCGACAAGTAAGCGATTTCAAAGATCAATACCTTCACCCAGAAGTTGTGTGGCTCTCTCCTTTGGTTCATCTGGGCGCGGAGCAGGGCCACCACTAGGCTGGATGCCTTGCAGCGCGGGCGGCGACTCGGGGGGCCTTTCTGGGCCTGGGGGTGAAGGCGGCAGCAGCACCAGTGGTCCTGCCCTGGAGGCTCAGGCGCCCCCTAACGGCCCTTGAGCCCAGAGCCCCCAAAGGACACCGCTCACACCATCTCCCCTCCCTGCCTCAGGGCCCGGCAGAATGGCGGGAAGGTAAGGCACAAGCGGCAGGCCCTACAAGACATGGCGCGACCCCTCAAGCAGTGGCTTTACAAGCACCGTGACAACCCGTACCCCACCAAGACCGAGAAGATACTTTTGGCCCTTGGCTCGCAGATGACACTAGTGCAGGTAATTGCGACCCATCAAACCCCCATCCATCTCGCTGAGATCCGCGGCCCAGGAGGAGCCTGAACTGTTAGTATTTTTATGGTTCCCTAAGTGGCACCTCTCCTGAGAGGCAAGGACGGGTCTCAATGCTTGCTTCTGCGGTTGAGGAGGAGCAGTTCTGCTATGGGGAAAGTTTCGGGGAATTTTGTTTTTTTTCCCCCTCTCCCTCTTCTATGATTTCGGGGCAGAAGATGAGCCCAAGAGGGATTGCACGCTGTGCTATTGGGGAGGGAATTGTAGGTCAGCGGCTGCAGTTAGAGAAGGTAGTTGGGAATCTGGACTAGTGAGCCACATAGGAAGGGTACAGATGGTGCTAGTCAGAGGGATTTTCAGACTTTAGGGTGCGTCAGATTGGCCCGGTGGGCTTGCTAGAGCGCAAATTGCTTCACCCCACCCTAGAGTTTCTGACTCAGTAGGTCTAGGATGGCACTGATAACTCGCATTTCTAACAAGTTCTTAGGTGATGCTGAAGCTGTTGGCTCAGAACCCAACTTTGAGAACCATAGAGCTTCCAGTGTCATATTGGAGGCCTAAATAAAGCTCAAGTCCAGAATAACTTTCAGAATGAACCATCATTGACAGAGGGATAGGAGGGAAGATGGAGGGAAAGGCAGGGAGTGGCTTTTAGATGCTTCTTTTTTTCTTTTTTTAAGTAGTAAGCATCATCCCGACATTAGCTTGAATCTGCAACTCTTTGCTGCTGCTGCTATTCCATTGGGCTTAAGGAGTCCAGGGAGATTTCAGATTTCGATGGTTGGGTTACTTGTCAAGTATAGAGAAATAATGCAAGCTTGTTTCTTCTTTAGTGAACAAACACCACTTCACATTTGACTAGCTTTCTGAACATAATCTTATTTGCTACTCACAAAACCAAACTGATATAGCGCTATCATTTGCATTTTGTAGAAGACATAACCAAGGCACATTCTGAACATAACATAACCAAAGCGTTAATGTCAGTAAGGGATAGAGTAATTCCTAAATGGCCTGGAAATAAAAAATAACATAATTCTAGATCAAATGCTTTTTCCAACATCCCACAGTTTTCTTCAGTAAACCTGGAGGCGTGGATTTTTATACATGCAACTAGAACAGATATGTTGAGAAAGAGAAGGAAGGGCTGGGTGAGCCAGGAAATTTTACACATTACTACAATATGACTACATTTGTGAAAATGTGGACATTCCATTAAATTTACAGTAAGGACGACCACAAATTTTTAAAAATCTTTATTAGATAAAATAAGAAAAATTTTCCAGAATATTTAATGAGGCCATTTAGTAATTACTGGAAAGTTTGACAATCATGGAAGTTGGCTTGTAGTCAGGCTTATCAAAATTCTAATATATTTTTCTGTTTATTTTCACAGTACAGTTGTAGAGAAAAGCATCTGTTTTTCTTCCTGGTAACAGGAAATTGTATTAATAGTGATTTGCTGCAGCACTAGAAGGAAAAAATTAGTTTAGTGTTCTTGGCTTGCTATCAGTTTAACAAAAAACTATGGACTTTTCCGTGATTTACAAAAGTACTTTCCCAGTGTGTTATTATAATCAGAAAAACTTGACTTATGAAAATAAATGCATGTGCTCCAACTTCATTTAGATAGGCATGCTATTTGTATTGAATATATGCTAATTTATAGTTATTTGAATATTTCACAATGATGTCAGAAATAAAACATTACACTGTTTTGGTTGACTATATGGCTCCATATTTAATGCTTTCCATTCTTTCTTAGAGAAAGCAAAAATATTTTGACATATTTTAGAAGAACATTTGTCACTAGGGGAGACATTTAAATTTTTATGCAGTAGTTTTGTTGAGCTGCTATACAAGTAGTTATTATTTTAATATAAAACCAAACTATTTAAAATGTTCAAATACAAATATTAATTCATTTTATATTTAGGTTTTGGTGAAGCTATTACATTTTTCTAATTTTCATTCAAATCCCTTTCATTTTTAGAAAACAAACATGTCTAGTTTCTAAGTTGGGTAAAGAGTACTTATGATAAGTGATAACTGTATTGTCATAAATGAAGTTGGTTTCTTAAACTTTAAAGTGATAAACGGAAAAGAGTTGAAATATATATATATATATATGTATATAAATCTATGTAAATATACACATATCTGTCTATTTCTATATATATAGGAGTTTGTATAAGTCAAATTTAAATTAGCTTTCCAAAGCAAATTCTGACGCCAGAACAAATGCATAAATTATGTAAATGCTTTACACTTCTGGGGGAAAAAAATATGAAGCTGTGATGTGAATGAAGCTTTTGATCCTTGCAAGTGAGCCCCTATGTAATGAGTCGGATTCTCCCAGTGCAGACGTTGCTGCTTGTGGACTCAGGCTTCTTGAGGAGATCAGATCGATCATGTCTTGCTCATGGGGCTCGTGCGCCATATCACCCGGGCATGGTGCTTTCCATATAGTGAATTAGCTGTACATGCTTGTACAATGAATAGCTCCCTTTTGGGAAATGACACATCGCTTTCCAAAATACTTTTCTGACAACTAAAGAATGTCTTGAACTCTGTCTAAGGTGTTCTAGATTTAAAACCCATCAGATTGTAGGGAATACACAGAGGGTGGCTTATTATATTTAATGTCATATGATAGTTCCACAGAACGAGCACAAGTATAACCCATGTTATGTTCAAAGTATCTGAAATATGTCATATATTTATGTCTCTAGACAAATATGGAGTGTTTCCCTTTTTTCTGTCCAAACTCATTTCTCGTTTATTGCAGTCTCCTACCTCCTCTTCCTCTTGGTTTATATTAAGCTGTCAGCATAACTGTTTTATTCCTTAGCTACAACAGTGTCTTATATTCTGGAAATTTCCTTTATACTAACATTTAATACTTCTGGTTGTGTGCCAGGCTTTTAGACAAAGAAATTTTTACCTTACTTTGCTATTCTTTAATTGATAAGAAGGGTGTAAAACTTGGTCAACAACACCCCTGAAGCCTAAAAATAAAAAGCCTAGAAATAAAAAGATGGAAACTTTTTCAGGGCGTCAAAAGGTAATTTTTCTGATAAATAATAGAAGTTCTAAGGACATTAATCAACACAGCCTTTCATCCTTGAAAAATAAACAAGAGGAATGCATATGCAACTTTCATTTATTCCTGTCCATTTAACTTGGCAGTTTATCCTAACTTATTATAGCTATTCTTTACTCTCATTTGATTATTAATCGATAGCTTCTTATGGGATATAAACATCGTGTGTGTGTGTGTGTGTGTGTGTGTGTGTGTGTGTGTTTATGTGCTTGCACTTTGATTTTAACTGACCCAGGTGTTCACTGTACTTGGTTCCTATGGCAACCATTGTCCAAATATAAAAATATACCATGTGTTCTCAAAACATGAGCATTTCTTTGTATATTAATATAAAGTGGAATGCAGTTGGGGTTTTGTATTTGGCAGGATATGAAGCTTATCATGAAATAATGATTGGATACTAATGTTTCCTCTTCTTATAATGCAAATTCCAAACCCCTGGGATGTGTTCCTTTTCCATTTGATTAAAATTTGTGTTGTAAGATTTAACTCCCTATGTTGACATAGCTCTGGCTTTGCTTGGTATTGAGGGCTAAGATAGGCTGCAGGCCCTCATCAGTGACAAGACATAACAATTGTTAAATATTCAACAACAGCTCAGGTTGTCCCTTGTACGTAATCCCAAGTGCCATACTACGTGGTAGGGAAATGAAGTGCTCAATTTCAGCTGAATTGCCCAGAATAAGTGTCTTAGTTCAAAGTATCTAAAGACAGACGGATGCCAGTTTATCCCTTTGGGCTTGCTATAATGATTGCTTTGTCAATAGGATGAAGTAAATACCTCTGTTAGAGTATATTGAAAATTTCTTGGTTTTCTCTTCTAGTTTCTAGATCTAAGCTTTCACTATAAAACACTGAGTTTTATATTAAAATGCTTTCCCAAAACTTCCCTTGGTAAGGAGGCCTATTTCATGTTAAAATACAATTTAAAGAGAATATGAATGAAAATCTGAAGGAATTCATAATAGGTAAAAAAGTAGAAAATGGGAACTGCTATTTTTATCTTCAGTGAAATGTGGAGTTTGCATTAATTCATCAGGAGAATTTTGCATGAGGAATTTATGCAGATTCACTAACCAGTGAGTTGTCTGCTGTTTTCAGGACTTACTGCGAGTAGTGGTCAAGCAGCCCAGACTGTCTCCAGCTGTTAGGTTGTGCTGTATATTTCTGGTATTAAAGTACTGGCAAAGTTAACATATTAACAGATTGGGCATCAAACTTATGATACCAATTTAGAAGCAACCTATATTAGATATCAACAAACCTTTCTGGAAAAATCTCCTGATATATAACTATTATAACATGGTAAGAACTATGAATATATAAAACATTAAAATTGTAAGACCCCTATATTTGAAAAACTAGCTAATCTCCCATGACATTAAAAGTTTCTTCATTTTTGTACATTAGAATTATAGTTTACTAATGTTTCTTAGCTAGAATGCCAATGTGTTTTTATTATGTGAAAAGCATCATGAGAATAGAGGCATACATGGTACTGTGTGGGTATAGTGTAAGTTAATTAAGATTAGTTAAGATTTCACTAATTCAGTTTGAATTATATGTTGTTTAGAAAAGAAATTAACAAAAAAGTTTTAGGTTTGAATTCTATTAAACATAAGTAGCGCAGGCTTTCCTCTGTGTGTGAGAAGAGCGAAGAAGGACAGAATTACACATAGCTAATTGCTAGAGAGAGAAGTGGCAAGAGCAGAAGGTAGGCTTGTGCCAATGCTAAAGGAAATTGACTCTGGTATAAGCAAGCTTGGGCTGTATTCACAGGTCTTAGTTTTTAGAGTTGGCAAGGATATTACAAACCAACGAATCCATTTTATAGTAGATGAAGAACTTAAAGTCTAGAAAATTTGAATGACTTAACTAAATTCACACAGCATGTTTTTTGCAAATTCACAATGGGAAACCAGACCTCTTCCCATGATACCACAGTTACAGGATAGCAGGACATTAATGAGGATTTGAAGAAGTTAAGCAATTAAGTCAAAATGACACATCAGCATTTAAATTTGATGATGGCTGTTGAGATCCACTTACGCGAATAGATGGAAGGGAGGGAAGTTTGAAAGAATTTCTAAAGTTCCTAGTTAGTAATCATGAAGACTGGATGAACATTTTGGCATTGCATGGAGAATCAGAGGGAAGTTGAAGATATGCAGTGAGGAAAGAGATCGGACTTCATGGTTCCATAGTGAGCAGTACCTGTGCATCCCCACTAGCTGTCTATTTCTTCTTGATTAGTCCTTCTGGGGGTGCTGGGGACAAAGCTTATCCACTCCTGACACTAACACCATGGCAAATGTACAATACCAACTCAATACGTATTTGTTAAATGAATAGTCTCAGGATAGAAAGACTGAGAATCTGAAACCAGACAGATTCATAGAAATATTAGCTCAGCTTGACAAGAAGAGAAGTTGAGATAGTGTATCCTTGCACATAAACTGAAAGGACAGTTATTGCCGAAGGCAGAAGGAGGTAAGATTGAATATACTGAAATATTGAATTTAAAAGGAAAAGCTCTTGTGTTAGCCATTGGGACTGGGAGGAAAAATATATAATTTTGCTTTTTTTTTTTAAAGTAGAATTCACTACAGTTTTATTCAATAATTAGGGCTTGAGAAATGTGCAAAAAATGAATTTTTATAGTATAACTCTTTAAAAGAAAGGAAGGAAAAAAGAAAGTCCAGTGCAAACATTGCCAAATAAACAAGTATAGTAATATGGAGTGAGGTTCTGGAACGAATTGGCAGAAAGGCTTAATTCTCTCCCCATGTTTCATTCTTTAAAAAGTAAATATTGCCCTTTTCGTTTTTTTTTAAAATCTACATAATGATGACATCTTGATATTTTAGAAGTAACCTTAAATGCCATTTTAGCCTCTAGAAATCCAACCACACCGTAAAAAAAGAATAGTAGTTTTTCTTTGTTTTGGAGTGTGCTTTTTTGCCTCGCCTTTGTGCATAAGAAACACATGCTTTTCAGCTTCTTTGGCTTTTTCCGTCTCCCTGCTTCTCTGTTCCATCTCTGATGGTCTTGCTCCCTCCTTTTTTAATACCCTGCTGGTTTAGTAGCTGGTAGTTTACAAAGCATGGCCCTGACTCTCTCTTCATTCCACCTCTCAAGTCTGACCTCCCTCTCCCTGAAATCTCAGATCCCAACCTTATTTATCTGCCTATCTGCTTCTCTAGCACCTCAAACTAGACGTTCCCAGAACCAAATATATCATCGCAGCCTCACCAAGTTGTATTTTCTTCCTCAGACTGGCACCACGTGCCTCTGGGTTACACAGGTTTGACTACTCAAAGTCACCTTTAACTCTTCCCCCTTCCCCTCCCCACCACAGTGCTTCTGAATTTGACCTATATTTCCTTCCGTGTCCTACCAGGAAGACCCTTCCCTATCCACTTCTCCTAACAAGGTGCAGACGTTTTTCAAAGAGGACTAGCTTAACTTCCTCACGAAGTCTTGAGTCATATGCAAGTAATCCCTCTTTCCTTTGGAAAAGAAGATGTCCCTTTTTGTTGTTTGAGATGGGGATCTCACCACATTCAGGCTGGCCTTGAATTCCTGGGTTTTACAATCTTCCTGCCTGGGCCTCCCATGTAGCAGGGACTATAGGCATGCATCGCCATGCCTGGATTCATTTTATTTTAATGCTTTACCTGTCATTTATCACACTCTTTCTTATATCCATTATTTATATACTCTCCTACCTTGCTTGCTAGACTTTTTTCTTACTAAAATTTTTTTTCTTTTTTTTTTTTGCGGTACTGGGGATTGAACTCAGGGGCATTCTACCTGTGAGCTATATCCCCCACCCTATTTTTTATTCTTTATTTTGAAACAGGGTCTCACTAAGTTTCGGAGTACCTCACTAAGTAGCTGAGACTGGACGCCAACCCGTATCCTCCAGTCTCAGCCTCCCAAATGCTGGGATTACAAGTATGTGCCACCACGCCCGGCTTCTTACTAAAATTTTTTGATGACAAGACCTCCTTATTGAAAAGGTGCAATCTCTGTAGTATGTACTCGGTTGAAGGAATGATACAAATGTCCAGTTCTTTTATGTCCTGAGAACGCCTAATGATCAAAGATACTAAGATAGGCTTAGATCCTATGTGGGAAAACAATTGCATAATGGCTATGCCTTTATGGTTTTGTTCATTGAAAAATAATACCATTTTAGGTGTCAAATTGGTTTGCTAATGCGAGACGTCGGCTTAAGAATACCGTTCGGCAGCCAGATTTAAGCTGGGCCTTAAGAATAAAATTATACAACAAGTACGTACAAGGAAACGCTGAGAGGCTCAGCGTAAGCAGTGACGACTCGTGTTCCGAAGGTTGGTTCATATTTTTATTTCGTTTTCTTTCATGTTGCTTCTGTAATTAGAAGTTCACCTCCACTTCTATTTTTAAGGTTGACCCCACAAAATAGAATGGTACTATAGGGGTTGTTTTTTGGTTGCATGAGTTAGCTTCATTTTTACAATACTATAAATGACCAGCAGAGTTATGGCTGCTTCCTCTTGCTTATAGATTTATCATGTGTTGGAAGAATGTTTTCTGTAAAATTCATTAAAATTAAAATACCATAGAGAGAGATTACATCAATGCCTGCTTTCTTTTGCCTAAAAAATAATCTTGTATATCAAGGATGATTTTATACTTTTTATATATCCTTCCTTTTTATATTTTTATTGATGAAATGTGACAATTGAAGGGTTGGGAAAAGTATGTATAAGTACTACTTAGAGATATTGTTTTCCCCCGTAGATGGGGAAAATCCTCCCAGGAACCACATGAACGAAGGTGGCTACAGTGCACCAGTGCATCCTGTGATGAAGAGTGACAGCTCAGTGATAAAAGCCGGAGTGAGGCCGGAGTCACGGGCCAGTGAGGACTACGTGTCACCCCCCAAATACAAGAGCAGCTTGTTGAATCGTTACCTTAATGACTCTTTGAGGCATGTCATGGCCACAAACACAGCCATGATGGGCAAAACAAGGCAAAGAAACCATTCAGGATCTTTTAGCTCCAATGAATTTGAGGAAGAGTTGGTGTCTCCGTCATCATCAGAAACCGAAGGCACCTTTGTATACCGGACAGGTAAGTCTGTGCTTTTTTTGTATTGCTGTGATACCCTGTGTGAAATGGAAATAAAACCACAGCCCAGGGGTTTACTTTGACAGGTATAAAGGCATCCTGTTATTCATTTGTTGCCCATAGTTCTGTTTTAAAGCTTTTGTTTTGTTTTTATTTGATGGTTGATATGTTTGTTATAGTCAGTGATGGTCTTAGAGAGTCTGTGATTTTCAGTTTTAATAATAAGGGTAAGCTGGGCATGGTGTTGTCCACATGTAATCCCAGATGGCGCATTCTTGTAATCCTGGTACTTGGGAGACTGAGAATGGAGGATCCAGGTGAGTGGCCAGCCTCAGCAACTTAGTGAGATCCTCTTTCAAAATAAATAATAAAAAATAGGGCTGGGGATGTAGCTCGGAGGTAGAATGCCCCTAGGTTCAGCTCCCAGTACCAAAAATAAATAAATAAATAAATAAATAAATAAATAAATAAATAAATATAAAGGTAAGAGTTTTCATTCTTAGTGGTAATGTTGATCTAAATGATCAGTCTATATTGCCCTTGATAAATAGCTGGAAGAAGGTGCTGGATTATAGCCAGTCGTGCAAATACTTTATAATCCATCTTTTCTCTTACATGCGTTGATTGCTAATAGTGAAGTGAACACAAATTAACATAAGTGCCAATTTCTGTGAAGGAAAAGTATAGGTCTGGATTCAGTCGCTCGCTCTAAAAATCTTACTTTCATTCCTGGAAAACACAAGCAAGGCTGATACATAGCTTTGAAAGTTTTACTTTGATTCCAGAAATAATGAATCAAGTTCTACTTATACAAAACATTTAGATGAAGTAGCAGGTTTGATAACATTTTTATCTTGACTTCAGTTCAGAGAGATTTGCTCTTAAGGAGTGTTTGAACAGGTTGCTTGGAACAAGGGATCTGTGTGACCTACAGCCAGTAGATAAGAGTCTGGGTCCTGAATGCCAACAAATGAGCTTTAGTGTTAGATCTGGAAACAACTTCAGAAAGTGTCTCGCAGCCACACTAAATCCCAGATGAGAAAGTGCAGACCAAGAACACACAGGAGTTGTTCTTCGCAGCTCAGCTGAGCTGCACAAGAATAAACATCCTATTAGCAGACTGCTGTTCTGAGTAGTGACCACCTCCAGTCCTTCGCTGAGTAGTTATGATACGCTGGGCCCTGCCACAGATACCACACAGCTGTGGCTATGTACAATCCTTGTGATATTGAGGAGCTTGATGTGTGAACAGTAGGGCTTTGGGAAGGAACCCAGATTTTGTCTGTGTAATATACCCTTCAAATTATTTAGCCAGAAATATCATTTTCAAGTATCTGCAAATGTGTACAAGATACGTTATCTGTGACCACCTGGAGAAAAAGACTTAAGTCAACTTCATTTTGTTTGCGTCTCTTACTTCAGTGATACAAACAACTTCAAGCAATCAGAAAAACAAAATAAATAATAATCAGGTCTAGGAAGAAGTAAAAGGCAATGACAAGGAAGAATCTATATATTAATATCTAACTAGCATGACCAGAGCAGAATGAGGAGGTAATTTGGAGCTTTGTGAAGGTTTATTTTCAGAGAAAGGTAAAGAACCCAAGTAATTCAAATATGGATAACTGAAATAAAAATAAAATTTTAAAAAGTGAAATGGAAAGTTAAAAATAGACAAATCTTGAGTTGACTCTTTAAAAATGGTAATAAGAAAAATTTGTTGCAAATTTAAGTTGGAAATGACAAAGGAGATACAGACATAAAAACACAGTAAGCAAAAAAAGATTTTGAAAAATCATAATGAAGTGTTACGTGCAATCATCTGACAATATACTATGTGTAAATGTGTACATTAGATGAACTGACAAATTAATTATAAATTAATAAGCATTTTAAATGATAAGTAACTTAGTAAAAATTTAATTTTTTAATAAATCCAGTTTCCAAAACATGTAATGATCGATCTATTGGTTTTTAATTTTTCTCCAAACTTGGAAGAAACAATTAATTCCTATGTTATTTACACTGTTCTGGGACATAAAAGATTGTGAGAAGTATCTCAGTTTTTAAAAATGTAAATGTTATTCTAATTCCAAACTATGTTAAGCTAGCATAAAACACAAAATTTTTATTTTTGATACTGAATATGTAAGAGCATGAGCCATGTTTATAATGTAGTACTAAGTGAAAACAATTCAAAATTGCGGAAACACTGATGATAATACAAATATGCATAGACAAAAACAGGAAAACTTTTTAGAAAGGAAATAAAATTAACATTAATGAGGTAGGTTAATTGGTAATTGGTTAATAACAATTTTTCTTATAAATTTCTTTATGTTATCCAGTAAAAAGAAGATCATATGCCTATAAACTTTACCCACTTTGTTAAGTCTTTTTTTTACTTTTAATTATGTAACCAGTGAAAAAGCAATCTAGACATTTAAACTTCTGCATGTGTGAAAACTTAAAAAGAAAAGACATAATTTTTTAATATTTTTTTTTTTTTTTTAGGGATGGAAAATTAAGGAAGGCTGATGGCCTAAGAGTGTTCTGCTAGGTTTCAGACCAAACAATCTCTATCTTCTGTGGGAACTGAGCGACACTGGGCAGTCGTAGCTGGGTTAATATGCATGCAGGAGGAGTAGAATAGGGGGTTTCAGGAAATGCTTTCTGAGCAACTGCAATGGTTTTCTTGGCAGACAGTAGAAATTTTCTAAGTTTGCTATTAACTCACCCCCACCTCCACAGTGCTAAGGTAGTATGAAGATCTAATTTTCAAAAACAATTTCGAGAACACCTCTAAGAGCTGGTCAAGGCAAGACATACATGTAATCCCAGTAATGAGGAGGCTGAAACAAGAGGATCACAGGCTCAAGGCTAACCTCAGCAATTTTGTGACACCCCATTTCAAAATAAAATATGTTTGGGACTATAGCTCAGAATGCCCCTGGGTTAAATCTCCAGTAACCTCCACCCCCCAAAAAAGACCTCTAAGAACATTTTATTAGTTTTTCTTTGTTAAGTAATGTTATCCATCCTTTTCTGAACAAGAGTTGCTATTTCATGTTGCATTTTATTCGATTTATAAAATCAAAAAGCCAAAGGAAAGTTAGTGTGTGCAAGAATAATGGGTCATGGAACTTTACTTCACTATTTCTTATCAAACCTTAGGAGGGTGAAGTCTTGTGGATTACAGAGTAGTGATCTTAGTTGAACATATTTCTAGAAACCATCAAAGCAGAGAAAGCATGTTTCTTATTAATTCTGTGTAGACGTTACTTCTCTGTCATCTGCGACCTTTGGTATCATGCCAGGGACATAACGGGTTCTCAAGAAACCTTGGTTAAAACATGTCAGACAGCAATAGTGATAGCATTACAATTGACCAAAAGTATTAAGGTCATTGCTTCTAAATACAATTAAGTAACACTTCTGGAAATTAGTCACTCAGTGTCTGTTGAATGAAGAAATCTAAATTAAAATTGCAAGCCATTTTCATTAACATTTCATGTTAGGTTAATGAATGATGTTTGGTGGCGTGGATTCCATTGTAAACTGATACGCAGACCTCCGCCACCGAGGTGGGTGCCAGGTGTCAGGATAAGGGCTGTTGTCATCATAGCCTCTTCTGTCCTCAGTCCTCATCTTCTCCAGGTGACACTGTCCACGTCACCTTGCTGAGTAAATCCTTACTGGAAACTTGAATAACTTGGCGTAGAGTTTGACTTTAGCCTCAAAACCAGACCTATTAGATTTCTCTGCAGAAGGAGAGAGAGAAGTTCCTAAGAAGTGTACTGATGAGGGGGAATTGGGCAAGCCTTGAAATAAAATGTGTGGCTGTCCCCTCTTCTTTTCGGTGTTTCCTTCACAGCTCACCAATGAACATTTACAAATGCCTAGGGTGTTCACATATTCTCACCTCACTATTGCTTATTAATTAAAATGCACCAATAAAAAAAGTGAGAAGAAAATACATATTCTCTGAGTCCCAGTGCCAGTAAGTAATTTCTAACTGTAACCTACTCCCAAGAGGCCAAATGTTAAAACTTCATCTTGTTAAACTGTCCTAATTAAACACAGGTGGTATAGCCACGACATCTAGGCAGTTTGGACCATGTTCTATGTTAGTGTGAGTCAGGTAGCATCCCAAGGAGTATCCCTGAGGAATTGGAGATTTTAATGGAGGAAATAAAAAACTCATTTTACTTTGTTGATGGGATACTTTGGGAGGTAGGGTCCATTTGGACTGGGTACAATAGGAGGATTGCAATGCAGTGAAAGAATTAGATGCTTTGGTTGCTGAAAAAAGATGGACTAGGAAGGAGAAAGCTGAGAAGGTGACAAAGGCCAACTGACATTTTAAATCCTCTTTTCTTGGCTAATGATGACAGTCAAGGGGAGAAGCTGTTCTGCATTCTTTTTTTTATTTTTTCTCTTTCTCTTCCTACACATGTATGTACTTTAGAATTTAAGCTAGTACTAGTAGTAAAATCCAGGTATATTCATGAGTTCAACACACTATTGGATCAGGTAGGTCTTCATCTTAACCTACAGCATACTTTCCTTGAAAAAAGGCACTTCCCGGTTCTAAACAGCTGAAACAAGTGGTCCTCTAGGTCAGTCTGCTTGCATATGAGGTTTGCCTGCATGCACTCACCCACACCCAAGGATGTTTATAAGAGTTACTCCACCTAGACCCTGGGTTGGTCATTGGGCCATTCATCAATGATTTTGTTTTTCTTGTACTGAGGATTAAACCCAGGGACATTCTGCCACCGAGCCATTTTTATTTTGAAACAGAGTCTCTCTAAATTGCTCAGGCTGTCCTTGAACCTGTGATCCTCCTGTGTCAGCTTTCCAAGTACTGGGATTATAGGTGTGCATCAACATGCTTGGATAATGAAATATATTTAAATGAACCAGAAGAAAGATCTGAAAAGATGCTTTGGGAGCTGGGCACAGTGGAGCATGTTTGTAATCCTAGTACCTGGGAGGCTGAGACAGGAAAATTGCAGGTTCATGGCCAGCCTCAGCTACTTAGTGAAGTCCTCTGCAACTTAGTGAGATCTTGTTTCAAAATAAAGAATAAAAAATAGGGCTGGGGTGTAACTCAGAGGTAGAATGTCCCTGGGTTCAATCCCCAGTACTGGAAAAAAAAAAAAAAAAAGCCTTGGTAGCCCTTTTGGAACTGAATAATCACCTCTAATTGATCTGTGTCCTTAACTTCAGGATTTTCATTTGAGGAGAGTTTAAAGATAGCCCCATGGCCGAGTGAAATTCCATGGTGTGTCTAGACCACATTTTCTGTATCCATTTGTCTGTTTTCAGACACCTAGGTTGGTTCCATAATTGATCTGCTGTAGACTGTGCTGCAATAAACATGGGTATGTGTGTATCACTATAGTGTTCCAACTTTAATTGTTTTGGAATTTTATTCAGCTATAAAGAAGGACAAAATTATGTCATTTGCAGGAAAATGGATGGAACTAGAGAATAATACGCTAAATGAGATCAGCCAGGGTCAGGAAGTTAAGGGTCGTATGTTTTCTGTCATGTGGAAGCTAGCGAGAAAATAGGAAACAAAAAGGACTTGAGATAAATGAGGAGAGAGACCCGTGGAAGAGTGGAAGGGATTGGGGGAGGGAGGCAGGGAGGGGGAAAAGGAGGATTGAGGAAAGGAGTTCACATAGTGCTTGTCCATAGGTAAAGGCGTCACTGCCCAGGGGTGGAGGAGGGAAACTCACCAAGTAAGGTGTGTAAGGGAGTGAATGTATCACTTCGGATCTCACTGTGATGTTTATTATGCTGCACCAAGAAAGTGTAAGAAAAATGAGAGAGAAATCAAGCAAGGCCGATGGCAGTTGGGTGGGACTGCATTGAATACAGTGCCTGAGAGTGTGGGTGCACACCCAGGTTTCTCTTTGGGATTTCGTTGACCAGTGAGTCTTCCTCAGATGCTTTTTTCTTATTTTGTTCCCTTTTTGTGCTGCCTTTTTCTTGTTTCCTAGTGAAAGAATTAAGTTTTGCTGTTTGGATTATTCCAGACATTCTTTTCCTGGCAGGCAAGTGGCTGTTGATCTGTTCCAGCAGAGGATAATAAAACCCTCTATCAGCACTCCAGCTAGTGGTGTGGAAGGGATACTTGGAAGTTCATGCAGTTTTTCTTTACCTCACCTATCACAAGTCACCTGGGGAGGAGTAGTCCACAAACGTGAAATTTCCAGATAGCAGAAATTTAAGTACCCATTTTAAATAGAATCCCCTGCCCTCCCAAATACTGCTCTCCAATATACTTTTAGAACCTTTCTCTTCTTTAGCTCCTTCTTCCTAGTGCTTCTTAATTGCCATTCTGCCCTTTAAAATCAATACCATTAGGGTTAACTATAATCCTAACTTGCCCCCAACTTCCTGATAGTCTTTGGGAAAGGGAAGTTTCTAAATATTTTTTTTTTTTTTATGTGTAACTGGAGAATAACCCCAGGGGGATTCTACCACTGAGTTAATACCCTAGCCTTATATTATTTTTTATCCTGAGACAAAGTTTCAGGATAAAAGTTGCTGAGGCTATCCTTGAGCCTGTGATACTCCTGTCTCAGCCTCCCAATACTGGGATTACAGGTGTGCGCCACTTCACCCAGCTCAAAGCAGTAATCTTTGAAATGAGATTTATAGAAATTATGACATTTGGGAATGTACAAGGTTATAATAGAATTATAAAAACTGAAACATTCTAAATGCTGTAGATTTTTTAAAATTTCCTGATTCTTATTTAAAAACCACTTTTAAATATTTTTATTGGTATATTGTAATTATACATCATACTGAGATTCAAAGGGATATAAACATATGTGCACACAGCATTTTTAATAAATATTGAACAGGGATGACAATGGCAAAACATTTACATGGGTGATTTCTGGGGGTTTTTTTGAGGGTTTTTTTTTTTTTG
>PVLC010011142.1:0-48102 GCA_004027655.1 Graphiurus murinus
GGTACTGGGGATTGAACTCAGGGGCATTCTACCTCCGAGCTATACCCCCAGCCCCATTTTTTATTCTTTATTTTGAAACCGAGTCTCACTAAGTTGCGGAGTGCCTCACTAGGTAGCTGAGGCTGGCCGCGAACCCGGATCCTCAGGTCTCAGCCTCCCGAATGCTGGGATTACAAGCGTGCGCCACCACGCCCGGCTGAAATCTACCTGTTTAACTTAGTTGTTCTCACTATACATTAAGATTGTTCTTGCTTTTGGTAGGGTAAAAGTTGGCTTGGTAAAGCCAATGCAGAACCTCCTCAGAGACTTATCGTTCAAGGTAATGGAGAATTGCATCAAAGGAAGCTTCTTCAGCAAAGGTAATTTTTTCAGGTTTTTTCCCCTGTTACCTTCTTGTGTTTTTGTTGCTGTTTAAATGATTCACATTATGCCTATTTATAGTTACACAGGTAAATGAGTTGCTTGTTTTTTTTTTGTTTTTTTGTTTTTTGTTTTTATACTTTAATCAGTTTTGGGCAAAGGAGCCATAAAAAAAGATAAATCATAGAATACTGTATTGGTTGATAGGAAGTAGTTGACCATCCATCATATTTAGAAAGCTTCTTTCCTATTGATAAAGCCACATTGAGGTGAATGCTGAAGAATTCACATATTTCATCTTATATGTAAAAGGTGGAAATAGAATATGACTTGTTGCCTACTTTTTAGTACCTTTACATGTTATCGATCATGTATCAGTTTTTCCTTTCAAACTTCTTCCTTTTAAAATCAGTTTTTAAAGTTATGAGTCTAAAGTGGTAATATCTCTTCTGCTTTTCTCGGAAGGGTATGATGATTTATGATTAGATAGTTGCATTTTAACATTTGAGATCATTTAATTTTCTTATTTTTCAGTTCTAAAACTGTGTCTTCAAGCACTGACCAGCATTCCTCTAATCAAATACCAATTGAATTAACTGCAGAGAAGAAGGTTTGTTTTAAAGAAGTGGTTCTTACTATTTCATTCCTTATTGATGCAACTCCTGTTTTAAAATGTTATATATTCCTTCCAACTAAGAAGAAAAATGGCACATATAACAAATCATAAATTGGAAATAGAAGTGAGATGTACACAAACAAATATGTGACACATGATTTCTAGAGCCAATAGAATTACAGATATTTGAGAAAATAGCTTATTTTGATTCTTTTGCGCCTATTTGGTAACTTTTTTGCTTGGAGATTTTATATAATATAATACTGTTAGAAAAATAAAGCAGATTCCTAAATATTCTCATGAAAGCTACCACAACATACAAACATAAATGCATACGCTCACACATACTTTCTTGTTTTTTTGAGATCTTAGCTATCACAGATTAAATACACATAAGCCAACTTTAGTTAGTTAGAACATGGAAAATGGACAAATGTGGCAAAGTTTCTAGTGTACTTTTTCTGCCTTATTAGAATATGCCAAATGTAATTGAATCAGTTTTGTAACCTAGATTCTTCCTATTTCTGAGAGTATTCTTTTGATCACTTATATTTATAATTTTGGGAAAGACAGAGTGTCTGTGTGTGTGTGTGTGTACTGGGGATTGAACCCAGGGCCTTGCGCATGCTGGACAAGTGCTATACCACTGAGCTGTACTCCAGCCTTTTTTATTTTGCGACAGTTCTCATTGTTTCCCAGGCAGGCCTCAAACTTGCCATCCTCCTGTCTCAGCCTCCTGAGTGGCTGGGATTAGAGGCGTGTCCCACAGCGCTTGGCTATGAGTTGTATTTTTTAACTGCCTTTAGAATCTTAGCAGTTGATACCACAAGAGTTTAGTTTGAATTGATTTATTTGATGTCATGGTTAGTCAGAGGAAAAAATATTGTGAGATTTTGTATGTATTTTTTTCTTTTTTTTATATTTAACACTGTGAATAATAATTTTTAATTCAACAGGAATTAGAATTTGGGTAGCAAATTAATCATTATATAATAGTCCTGCACTATGAGTTAATACACTTTAAAATATGCCTGTACATATACATATTTATCTAGCTTCATTCCACAAATTTTTTTTTAATTATTTTTTCAGCATGGATTTTTTATACATTTCTTGAGTACAACAGGGTTACATAGACATTTATGACATATCAATCATTGTCAGATCACAAATAGCACCACTTCTTCATTTTACACGTATAGCCCACATTCTTAACATAGCCTGGTAAAGCAAATTTTCTAGAGTCATAAAACCATACTCCTAGCCGGGCGTGGTGGCGCACGCTTGTAATCCCAGCATTTGGGAGGCTGAAACTGGAGGATCCGGGTTTGCGGCCAGCCTCAGCTACTTAGTGAGGCACTCTGCAACTTAGTGAGACCCTGTTTCAAAATAAAAAATAGGGCTGGGGGTGTAGCTCGGAGGTAGAATGCCCCTGAGTTCAATCCCCAGTACTGCAAAAAAAAAAAAAAAAAAAAATACTCCTTTAAGCCTTGGTCACTACCTGGCCCTCGTTTACCTCCTTGCTAGAAGAAGTTATCGTAGCAACAGCAATAGTCATTCTAGGCTTATGCATTCTACCACTCGTTGTACACCTTGTGATCAATGTCTATGTTAGTATACAAGCAGATTTACATGGAATAAAAATGCAAGCACTGCCTCGCACAGGGCCTGGTAGTCAATGACGGGTTCAATTTTCTCAGGGCAAATCAATCTAAGACAGGGCTCGTTGAATGACTCATCGAGACCCCATGACAGGTAAGATTAAGCACCTGGTAGGAAACGCCCTAAGACAGGCACAGTCCTTTGTGCATTTTAAAATAAAAACAGGGGAGTCGTGGGAGCCCAGCTGGGCCCTTTCCCCCCGGCAGTTGCTATCTGCATATATGAGCAATTATACTGACTCTTCTGCTATGGCTACATTGGCGTCTCGAAGTCTGGAGATTGCCCCTAGGATGCGTAGATGAAAGACCTTCCTACTTCTTAGAAAGTAAATATATGACACTAAAGGAGTATGGTTTTATGTATCTACTCTTTTCTTTGTATTTAAATGTTTAATAAGACTACTAATTTTTTTAAATGGATCTTTGTATGTTTGAAAACAGTCTAACTGGGAGAAGATGTATTCTTACAAAGCACCCAACAAAATGTCTTCTGGGAGTAACATTCTTAAAAAAAGGTATAAAGTTCTAAATTTTTATTTTATATACTTATATTATCAACACTATTTTCTTTTCTTTCCTAAACAGAAGATACTATCAAATGTTGAGCTATTTAATTCGCAAAAGAAAGTTAAAGCATAAAACTTCAGTGATATAATTAAGCTGATTATATTAATAATTATATTATATTATTAAGATAATGATAGTATTAATATCAATTTAATAGATAACATTTCTTGGGTGTTACTGTTTGCTAGGTTCTATGTTAAATGCCAAGCATTTCATATGAAATGTCTCATTTAATTCTTAGAACCACCTATGAGTTAGCTATTATTGTTTCTCCCTGTTCTGTAGTTGGAAATACCAAAAGTTAAGAAGTTAGCTAACTTGTTCAAGAGCCTATCATTAATGGTAGAGATGGTTTTCAAATCCGTATTTGTCTACCTTGACCACTGAATCACTATTATTGTATTTATATGAAATATACCCACTCCATTCTTTTAAAAGTATTATCGGCAACATAAAATGGTAAACAAGAATTAGAAGAGGGTAAAAGCAACATACCTGTTGTACTTGTAGGCTTACTGTTTGACTTGCGCTGAGGGCCAAAGCCTCTGGCACAACTGTTCAATTTTGCTGTTGTAACCTCGAAGAAACGATCGATAATATGTAAAGGAGTATGTGTGCTTCTGTTCCAATAAAACTTTATTTGTGGATACAAAAGCTTACATTTCATATAATTTAACATGTCATAGAATGTTCTTCTTTTGATACTTTAACCCTTTAAAAGTACAGAAACCACATTTTTAGCTAATAGCCCTAGTCAAAATAGATAGATATAGCCTGTGGACTGCAGTGGCGTTTGTAAGAGGTGATAGCAGCACAGATAAGGGAAGTGGCAGTGGACATGGAGAGAAAGAGGTGTGTGTGTGTGTGTGTGTGTGTGTGTGTGTGTGTGTGTGTGTGTGTTTCTGTCACTCTTTACCCTAGTATGATGTGTAATTACAATGTACCAAATAAAAGTATATAAAAAAAGATATTTAGGATAGAAGGGGTGGGGGTGTGGGGGGCTGGGAATTGATCCCAGGGCATCAAACAACTGTGGCAAGCACTCTAGCACTGAGTTATAGTCCCAGCCGGGAGACAGACTTGTTAGGACTTAGGTGATTGAAAAGACAGGTGGGTTAAGGAAAGTAGAGTACTTGAAGATGACTTTAATTCTGTCTTTGAGTGCTGGACAAGAATGTCATAATTCCCTTCACTGGGGAATATAAGGGAACAGGGAAATGGGTGGGAGGGATTGGTAATTTAGAGACTTATGTTAAAGTCTAGAGTTTAGTGATAGACATACTGAGTTTGGGTTACCTGTGGAATGGTCTAGAAATTAAATGTATGGACTTAGTGTACAGAAGTAAGCAGGATGCTTATGTATTGATAACTATTATTTTAAAATTCATCTAAATTTGTTCAGCAAATAATACATATAAACCGTCAGTTGGTAGAACCAATTTCCCAGTTCCCTTATATTCTCCAGTGAAGGGAATTATATTTAGAGGCTTATAACAAAGCATACCAAGCCTACTTTGTTCTATTCTCAAAGCAGTCATTCTTTAATCTTCTGATTTATCTGCTATTTGCCTCATATTTCTAAGTGATATGCTTAGGCTAGTATTTTTTTTTAATATAAATTTTAGAAATTTTCTGTTGATTTCCTGTCAGGGTAGATTTCCTTCCTTTAGCCATCCAAACATAATATTACAACATAATATTTACCTCCTTAGTCCTCAGCTACCTAGTGAGGCACTCCGCAACTTAGTGAGACCTTGTTTCAAAATAAGAATAAAAAATAGGGCTGGGGGTATAGCTCGAAGGTAGAATGCCTCCAGGTTCCACCCCAATACTGCAAAAACAAAAAACAAACAAACAAAATAACAATCTTTTCTTGTTTCATGGATACAATATCTGCATTTGCCTTTCAGATGATATTATAGTTATTTTGAATTTTTCTTTTGTATACTTCTGATAGTATTCATAGATAAAATATTATTAAACTTTTTTGACATATATTTCTGCCTCAGGAATGTTACCCAGAACATTGCCAATACATACAATACTAAAATTACTTTTGTGATTGTATACAGTATATACAATAATAAAATTTGTGAAATAGTTTAAAATCATTTTGCAAATAGCACATTAATGAAGATTCTGTAAATACTAAGATAAAGGGTATTATATAATTTGAAGCAAATTTGTTATTTTCTCAATTAAGCTGAGAGTAGTCCTTCTTTGAACTGGAGTTATTTTTCCTCAAGTTCAAATCTGTGTATTTTAGTGATAGGATTTGATAATTGTGGAAATGAAACCTTACTTTACACCATAGTTTCTGAATAGAGAATTAAGAATTTATTTTAAATTTGACATATTTATATAGACTATTCTAGACAGTATTTTTTTATAACTTTTCCTATTTACAATTAATTTAATGAGAAGTAGCTCTTGTAGAATGTCTAGTTTGCTAGGCAGCAGTTTTCATCCTACCACATTTGCTAATTGGGTGTCATCTCCCCATCTTTAGAGGAGTCAAAAATAGAATTTTTTTTCTTTTCTTTTCTTTCTTTTTTTTTTTTTTTTTTGTACTAGGGATTGAATCCAGAGGCATCCTACCTCCAAGTTATACCTCCAGCCAGATTTTATTTCTTATTTAGAAACAGTGTCTCACTAAGTTGCAAGAGGGCGGGCCTCTATAAGTCATTGAGGCTGGTTGCAAATTTGCAATCCTCCTGTCTAACCCTCCCAAGTACTGGGATTACAAGCGTGCTCTACCATTCCTGGCTCTGCTTCTTTTGCCTTATATTGATTTGTTTGATTTTGAAAAAAATTCTGAGTAACCTTATGTTTCTCCACCAACCAAAATTGGTGATTTTACATCAACAATCGTAGATCGAATCACTACTGGTTGAAAAATGTTATCTTCAGTATGGATAAGGAATATTTTCTTTCAAAGCATTTGGTTCAGGGGGAGGATAGGAAAAATACCATCAGTTCTTAAGCACACCAATTTTGTAAAGAACTCAAATTGCAGTTTTAATTTCACCATTAAAATGAATGTATTTGATCCAAAATGTTCGACATCTAGACTGTTGCCTAGATTTTTTTTGTAATTTATTGAAATAAATTGCCTGGCATTAGGAAGCATAAATATTGATACTGACTTAGAAAAATGTTCTAATTTAGGGGGGGGGGCAGAATAAAAAGTAAACTAGGGTAAAGAAAAGCTTTCATTGTTTACTTTCTTTTAAATATTTCAGTATCATGATGCAGTCATCAGAAAAATGTTACAGTTTCTCAGAACCTATTATTTCAGACCAGGAGCAAGAGACCCAGGTAAGGCTTTTGTGAAAAGGCAATTTATGAGAGGGGAGTTAGTATTTATGCATGTTTAAAAATCTGTTGCCAGTATTTAAGAATATGCTCTTTAGCTAAGAATCTGAGATAGAGTTCAGTTTATTTTCATCTTAAGGTAAAATACTTATTTTCATTTTAAGGTATCTGAAGCTCTAATCTGATTTTTTTTTTCTATGTAAATGAAGTATTGAGTTGTTTCTGTATTTTTCATTCAGGCTATGTTATATGGCAAGTTGGTAGAAGCTAGACAGAGACATGCTAGTAAGATGGATGTACCTCCAGCCATTCTGGCAACAAATAAGATACTGTTGGATATGGCCAAAATGAGGTAAACTGTGTGTTTGTATATGTTCTGATTTATTTTCCTTTGATGTGCTAGATTTATAAAATATGTCATTAAGTAGTAATGTGACCATGGCTTCAACTATCAGATCTGGTAGGTAACTCCCAAATCTCCCATGATGCTCTGCTCATCTTTTTGTTGACCTGTAGTTCCACCTTTCTACATGAGTGGAAACCAGCTATATTTTTAGCAGACAGATTCAGTATATATAAAATCCAACTCATCATCCACTCACCTTCTTTACACACATTTCATCCAAATGACAAAACCTCTTTCTCTGAATTCCCCATTTTATTTAGTCATACTGTCATGTCATTAAGTACACATATTTCAAAGCTGTTACTTTCACTCCTCAGGTATATATCTCCTTCCTCTTATTTAAGTAGTTTTTAGATCTTTTCATTTAAATGTTCTTGTGCATATGTCCCTGTGTTTTTCTGTCTCTTAATGACACCATGTTAGTTCAGACCCTCAGTCTATTGCAAAAGCCTTTTAACTGGTTACTCTTCAGTCTGTATTTCACCTGATAATCAGTATGAAGTTAATCTTCCTTTATCATGTTATACTTCTACTGAAATGATTTCCTACTGTCTTACCTTCTTCAGCTTACAGTTCAAGTTCTTTCATTTATGGGCTCCAACCTACTTTTTCATCTAAGTTACAGAATTTGGAATGGTTCATTTGCTGACTTGTTTACTATTTATTGAAGACCCCTTTCACATATTCAACTTTCACATATTTATTTATAGTGGTGCTTCTTCCTTGTAGTTTCTTTGATTCCTTAAAACTCCTCTTAAGAAACTCTTAAGGTCTATCTTTAGTACTCTTTCTTCCATGAAGCCTCCCATGGTGTTAATCAGCAAAGTAATTCCTCTCTCTTTAATTCATAAAGGACTTTTAGATGAATTCTAAGCATGCTTTTATGACACTTATCTTGTAATACTTTATTAATTTTTTTTAATTAGTGGTAGACGTGTTACATCTTCTGGATTTTAACCTCTGTGAATAAATATATTCACAGGTTCCTTATCTCTTTGTGTCTTTCCCAGCACCTAGACCAATGCATAGTAAACACTAGGTGGTTAATAAATATTTAAAATAAATTAATACAAAGAAGAGTTGCTGGGTAATTGTAGTTTTCTTTAAAGTTCCTTTAAAAAATTATTTTTGTCACTTAATTTCATTCAATAGATGCTACTTTAGAGCAGGATTTTCTGATGTTATTATAAGTGCGTATATCTTATAATAGTTATTTTGTTAAACAATTCTAATGCCACATTTTAATATTCAGAGAAGATATTTAAGGGAAAGGAACCATTAAGTTGGCAGATTTTTAGGAGACAATAATATGGTCTTTTGAATATTGGACACAGTAAGTAATATTGACTAAGTGTCATTAGCAGGTTTACTGTTCCCGGTAAACATTTTGTAGGACAAAAAAAAAAAAAAAAGAATGGGAATTTTTTCTGAGAATTTCCTAGCCTCTTGTCCTCAGTTAGAATGTCATTGTTTTCCACTTCATTTCTGAATAAATAGTAAGATGAGTAACAGTGCAACATAAAATGTTAGCCTTTTCCTTTCTGATCATCGCCTGTTTACCAGTTCGTGCAGGTACTATGTTTTTTGTGATAATGGAGGTAGTGGTAGTTTTATTCAGTAATTATTAAAATAGCAAATCTTTAAGTGGGAGGAAGGAATTATAACACATGACTCCTTGTATAATACATTGTTTTTGATTCCTAGAAAACATACATCAGTGTAAAGCTAAACATCAGCTATGTTGCTGGAGTGATACTGTTTCAGTGGCTTCTTGACCTTTCTTTTCTTTTTTAAATGACAGACCAACTACAGTTGAAAATGTAAAACAGATCGATGGTGTTTCTGAAGGCAAAGCTGCTATGTTGGCTCCTCTATTGGAAGTTATCAAACAGTTTTGCCAAGTAAATAGCATTCAGGTAAAATACTATGGTTTGTGGGAACTCTTAGAGAATAACCTTTTTATTAATACTTTTTTGACCATTGCAAAAGCATGCTTCTAAGACAGCAACCTTTTAGCCCTTTATTTTCATTTCCATTTGGAAGGAACCCTTAGAAAATGAATTTAAATTTCCAGACACAATCTTGGGAGGCTGAGATGGGAGGATCGCAGGTTTGGGGCCAGTAGAGCTCTCAAAATAAAAATAAAATAGAGTTACAAGCTCAAAGGCAAAATGCTCCTGGATCAATCTCCAGTACACACACACATACACCCACGAAAAGAAAATAGATTCAGATTGTTTTTATAGTAAATAGTTGTAAAAACATGTCAGTTATAAGTACCATATTTTAGGATGATAAATTCTTTTACTTTTAAATGTGATAGTTAAAACTGCAAATTAAAAAAAAAAAAAAAACTACAAAGTTATTCTTGCTGTTAATAGGTAAAGAGCTCAGCCACTTTATTTTTCTTTTTTTTTGCAGTACTGGGGATTGAACTCAGGGGCATTCTACCTCCGAGCTACACCCCCAGCCCTATTTTTTACTTTATTTTGAAACCGGGTCTCACTAAGTTGCAGAGTGCCTCACTAGATAGCTGAGGTTGGCCGCGAACCCGGATCCTCTGGTCTCAGCCTCCCGAATGCTGGGATTACAAGCCCACCACGCCCGGCTCACTTTATTTTTCTTATTGCTTGGCATATGCCCTAATTATATTCCTCTTACAGTAATGCTTGTGTGTGTGTGTGTGTGTGTGTGTGTGTGTGTGTGTGTGCATGCAAATGCTCACATGCGTTTGCAACTCTGACATAGTGAGATTCAAAGTGATACATTTGTGTATGTATATATCAATTGATGTGTTTCATTCTCCGTACTACCCCTCCTCCTCTGTCTCATGCATGATAGTGACATATATATAAAATATTATTTGGAGTAGTGTTGTCTTTTGATGTAAGATAGATTTCATTTTATTCTCTTCAGTCTCCTGTGTTTTCTTCATATCCTTTTATTATTATTGTTGTTATTTCTTTTTTAGGTAGTGGGGTTTGAAGCCAGGGGCACACTGCCACTGAATTACATCCCTAAGTCCTTCATATATTTTATTTTAAGGCAGGGTCTTGCTTAGTTACCAAGGCGGGCCTTGAACTTTTGACCCTCCTGCCTCATTCTCCCAAGTAGCTAGGATTACAGATGTGTACCACCATCTCTGACTCCTTTTATTATTTCTTGTTCCGCCATAAATGACCATTTCTACAAAGATCATTTGAGTTTTTCCTCAGCACACAATGTGGGATTGTGTGAGATTGTGGAAAGACTGCTGGACTCAAGAGTCAGAGAACCAGGATTTCAATTCTTCATAGATTACCTGGTGATCCCAAACATGTTCTTTAACTCCTCTGGGGTCTCCATTTCTTCACCTACACAATGGAAATGGTACTTACTTTCCCATACCAAGGAAACCACTGGGTAACATTAGAAAGGTTAAAAAAAAAAAAAAAAAAATGAGATGCTGGAAGAATTAAGAATATCCAAGGCACTATTATGGGTTTGTTTTTTCTAAGAACCTACTGTAAACTTTTGGCAGGCACAATTGGATCCTGCTTTAGAAAAATTATTCTCTAATTCTAGGTAGAAAACTCCTTTATTTTTTGTGTGTAGCATTTCCTCTTTTGAAGTAGAACATCTTTGGCAAGTTTAGATTTCCTTTTTCATACTCTTCTCTAAGATATGAAAATTCCTTATACTTCACAGTTGATATTTTGAAAATAAAATTATATTGTCTTAATGATAAGGGATATCATCTACTAGCAGTAATTAAATAAATTCCATCTCTTTGGACACTTGCTGGTAATACCTTGTTTCATGAATTAGTGGTATTATTTAATATTAAATGTATTATCCCATCTAATCCCTCCTAAGGAGAGAAAAGTAATGTAAGGCAAAAGATAAATGCTCCAAGTGGAAGGTATGAATAAACCTTTCTGAGCCGGGCGTGGTGGCGCACGCTTGTAATCCCAGCATTCGGGAGGCTGAGACCGGAGGATCCGGGTTCGCGACCAGCCTCAGCTACCTAGTGAGGCACTTCGCAACTTAGTGAGACTCGGTTTCAAAATAAAGAATAAAAAAATAGGGCTAGGGGTATAGCTCAGAGGTAGAATGCCCCTGAGTTCAATCCCCAGTACCGCAAAAAAAAAACCAAAAAAAAAAAAAAACACCTTTCTGTACTTTCTGGAAGGAGAAAATGACTGCTGGTTTTTGTGGTTAGGAATTATGTCCAGAGTATTCTTTATTATTCTAATAAAACCATTTATTAAAGAAATAACTTAATTTTATTAATCCACTTTTATTATTCACCAATTTTATTAAGCTTTTGATGTATTTACATCAAGTTTTGAGATAAAACAAATGGTATCATAATATAAATCTAAAGTCCAAACACAAGTTATACATGGTAGTGTATGCCTATAGTCACAGCTCCTCTGGTAGCTGAGGGTCATTGAGCCCATGAGTTTGCCTGGGCAACATAATGAGACTCTGTCTTGGACACATAAAGTCACAAACATGACATGAGTATTAAACCCATCAAGTGGCCATTTAAGAAAAATATGCTAAAATCACTTTATAGAAATATTTTATGAAAATTATCCTTTTGAAGTCTGTTCCACAAATGGATGGAACTAGAGAATATTATGCTAAGTGAGATCAGCCAGTCTCAGAAAGTCAAGGGCCATGTGTTTTCTCTCCTATGTGGAAGCTGAAATGAAAATAGGAAACAGAAGGGACCTAATGAGGTAAACCATTTGAGTAGGGAAGGAGATTTGAGAAGAAGGTGGGGAGGGGAAAAATGAGTTTTGAGGAAAGGAACAGTTCAAATAAGGTTATGTCCGTACATGAAAGTATTACTACCAATCTCACTAACATGTGTAGAAAAGGAGGAAGGGAGAGCAGGATGGGATCCAGAGGGAAATTCACCAAGTAACGTGTGCATGTATGTTTTTAGCACTTTGAATCTTGCTATGCTATATAATTACAATGCTCCAATGAAAGTGTAAAAATAAAGTCTATTCCACCCTTTTTATAAGTTAGACTGGCAAATTCCTAAAATTTTTGGAATTTCTGGAACAAAATGATATTGGCTTAAATGTACAACTGAACAGTTTAGTTATAGCTGAGACACCCAGCAACATAATTTCAAGAAAGTAGGGCTAGAATGTGATTTTAGGAAGCAAAAGTCTGATCAGGTTATATAGGTACAGCTTTGTGAACAGAGTGTTCAGTTGTGGAAACATATAAATGAGAAGAACATGAGGACAAATGGAGGCAAAGCCTACCTTAGCACTTTTCATATGAGACAACATCTTGGTTTACTAGATTTGAATATTATGGTTTAATTGACAAGTAGAGTCCTAAAACTATCAAAGACATGATCAGAAGTTGCCATGTTATATTCCTAGCTTGCTAAATAACTTTCAGGGGGTTGACCTCCCAGTTAACTCTTGTTTAGGACAAAGCACACTGGTTGGGCCAAGTGCAACTTTCCAGTTGCATATCCCCACTTGCATACTGTGAATTGATGATTTTGCTTTCCAGTATATACACGAATATGCATGTGCATGTACATAAAAGCCAGTTAATAGGGGCAAATCGTGTGATATATTCCCTAAAACACAACTACTCTGTAACAAGACACATTAGACTTTTCAGATTACAAGAATGAGAACTGAAATCCCAGCCTAAACCATAGCAGATGTTACAGTGTGGGGACCAGTCTAAGCACCCAGGTATGCTTTTCTAAAACACACCTATTTGTTTTAATGCCAGCTTTCTAAAAACTGCAAAATGCAGCTTTTATGAAGCTTTAAAATAGAGACAGAAACATAACACCTAAAACATCAAATCCCCACTCCTACCTAGGTTTATTTGATTGAAATTCACTTTTATGTTGATGTGAGATTTTGTGTTGATTCTCTGAGATTCCTCCATATGTAAAATGAAATAGCAGGAAAGGCTTGGAAAAGACATTTTATTGTCTGGCACCAGATAATTTAGATTATTAAATTAGGCTTTGTAAAATTGTTAGAAACAATTGTATTTTTCACCAAGCAGTAAACTAAACTTTATCCTTTTTTTTTTTTTAGTGAATTCCCTAAATGGGAGAATTTGGACACTAAAAGTAAATTTCTTTCCCAAAGAAAATTCCATAAATATTCATCTTCATATGTCTATACATAACATAGTAGATTAAAATGATAATAGTATTATTCATCAAGAGACGAAGTTCTTTGAATTATTAAATTAGCTACAGATTTTGTTATGACTGCAGTATGCTGTTTTAATCTACTTTTTCTATGATTAAAAAAAGTTGTCCTATCATTTTACAGTTTATTCAGGCTCTACAATAATTCCAGTATTTCTTCAATAATCTTATTTTGAGCTGGACATGGTGGCACATACCTCTAATCTCAGAACTTGAATGGATGAGAGAGGAGGATCACAGGTTTGAGCTAGCCTTAGCACCTTAGTGAGACCCTGTTTCAAATAAATGAATGATTAAATAAATGAATGGCTGGGGAGGGTTACCCTGGAGGTAGAATGTCCCTGGGTTCAATCCCCATTAAACCCCAACCCTCAATCTGTGAATCCCACCCCCCCTTTTTAAAAATCTCTCTTATGGGACCATATTTAAGATTTTACATAGTGCTTAAAGATTAGAGCTCCAGTTGTATTTATTTTTATGTATTTATTTTTGCATAATACTGGGGATTGAACCCAGGGGCGTTCTATCTCCGAGCTACACCCCCAGCCCTATTTTTTATTCTTTATTTTGAAACAGGATCTCACTAAATTGCAGAGGGCCTCACTAAGTAGCTGAGGCTGGCTGCGAACCCGGATCCTCTTATCTCAGCCTCCCAAGTACTGGGATTACAAGCATGCACCACCATGCCTGGCTCCAGTTGTATGTTTTAAGGTGTGTTTGTGTGTGTATTACAGACACATATATATGTACATATACACATATAGATATATTTCCTTATGATATGTTGGCTAAATTTGTGATTATAGTACCTGAATGTGAATGTGGGTTGTGTTCATTCATTCCTTGTTCACTTCCAGAAGAGTAGGGTGCTAATTTAGAGACAGAGTGGTTCACATAGTTCCTTTTTTATTCCTTTTTATTGCCTTAAAGAAAAGACTAGCAAAGTTTATTACATATATTTTATTACAGATTTATATTTTCTAGCATTATTTTACCTTTTAAAATCAATATGTAAAAAAAAAAATTCAACTTCTTTTTGAGCTCTCCATAAGAATTTTTGTTATTTAGAGGTTTCTGGGTTTTTTTCTAATGGCAAATTATTGTATATTGATCATTATACCTATATTATCATATCTATCATTATATTGATATTATTGATCATTTGTGCTGCATTTTAAATTACTTAGACAGACCTCTTTTCAAGTATAAAACCTCAAGAAGAACAGAAGAAAAGCCTGGAAGTAGAAAATAAAAACTATTCACTCTCACAGTCTGTGGCTGGCACATATTCTTTATTCCAAGAAAAGAAGATGTCTTTGGTAAGTGTTACTTTCATGTTACCAAGAATTTTTTAGTTTATTTAAACTTGTGTTTTATTAGCTTTTTAATATTAAAGCCGTGACTTGGGATCAGTTTCTTTTAACCCTACAATAAGTCTCATTTTATCTTTAATTTTAAAACAGAATGACATTTTCTTTTTCTGTCAAGCCTCTCTCTGTCAAGTAGCAACAGTACTAATAGTTTGACCATGATTTTCTCATACAGGTTGTATCAGGGTTACAGGTAAATGCATTTATAGCCCAGGAATATTGTAGCAGCAATATTTTAAAACCATTTTTAATTGAGACTAAAAATTAAAGATGTATTCATGTATGTACTGTTAAAAGACAATCTCCTGATCTAGGGCGTAGCTCAGTGGGAGAGCCTGTGCTTAGCACATGGAAGACCCTGAGTTCCGTCCCAGCATCACAATAGAGGAGGCAAGGGAGGGAGCTCCAGGCTACATTAAGTTAGAAAAGGAAAGATGTTAAACAATGCCAAAACAAACTTATAATGTATATATGCATGCTTTTGTGTTCATATATCCTCATATGTCTAAAAGGCAATACAGATCTCTGGAAGGATATCCACAAGCTGGAAATAAGTTTTTAAAAACTTGTTTTCACTCTTTATCCTCTGGCATTGTTCTTTTTTAAAAAAATTATTCTATAATTACATTAAGATGTAATTACGTTTTGTGTCTTCATTGTTCTAACTTAAATCCTTAAGTCTATTTAGTCCCCCCCACACACACCACCAGCACCATATAAAATGGAGACTATATCTTAATGGGACAGAATGAGGCTTCCAGCTAAGTTTAATTTGAATTCCTGTTCTCTCTGATCTTAAATTGATTTGGAACAGGTTATGTAGCTCAGTGGCAGCTTTTTCTTTCTCTGTATCTTTATCCCCTAAGCTACATTATGCACTTTTTATTCAGCTTGAGGTCCAATGTAAATAAGAATAAGCAGTTCATAGCTTATCTCACTAACTCAGTGGTCTAATTAGATAGTTGAGTTCCTCCATTAAAAGTACAAAAGTCATTACCCATGTAACCAAATAATTCCATTATACTAACTTTGAAACAAAACACATTGTAAATAGGAATTTTAAGTTGAATTCTTATGTAAACAGTAACTTACATGTACATGCCTTAATATACATATATAACCATATATTTTTGATAAACTCAATATGTTACTGTGGTATGGGCTCCAATTTTTTTTTAATACTGTGCATTCTATACTTAGCTATAACATGAAATATTCATCTCTTACATACTTATTATGATTATAGATATGAGTAATGATATATCTTTTGTTTTTATTTGGTAGTACTTTATTGTATGATATGATGGTTAATTATCTGTACCTCCCCAGAGTCCGAGAGAGTCTTGCCATTTAACCACAAAAATTAAACATGCCTAAAGACTAATTAAGCAGGGGCAATAATACAATTAGTTTGAGGTAATTTGATGCCTAGTATCAAATAACCCTGATATTATGCACACATGGTGCCTTTCTAGTAGTAAGGGTAGACATTTAATGCAAGTGACTTAAGAGCTATCTTTGAAGATGGAAATTCTGTCTTAAGTGGTCTATTCTATGAAAGTATCAACATTCACAAAAGTACAGTACAAATTCAGACTTCAGAATATCATGAAATATGTTAGAGTTCAATGACTAAGCTTTCTGAGTGTTGCAAAAAGAATGTTTTACCTATTACATATATTTGGAGTCACATTTGTTTAAAAAGCTATGTAAATATGAAATACTATCCTAAATTTAACATAATTCATATTAAGTTCAATAGCAGGATAGTGGTGACAGTGCTTGTTAAAATTGTAGCTATTGTTTTATTAATAGAACCAATTTAACACACCTATTAAAGTTTTCTCAAGATCCTTTTATAGAGTGTGTCTGAAGCTTTGTTATCACTAAGCATTTTGGATTTATCTCCATGGAAATTCATGTAACCAGAGCACCATGTCATATGTCAAGTATGTAGAACATTAGACTACAGTTTTCAAAAGGTTATGGCAGTTCTTAGAGTTACATGGAATGACTTGAAGTGAATAATTAGAGAGGGATGAGAATTGAATTCTTGGCTAAAGTTGGATGATTTTGTTTTAATCAGAATAAGTATAAAAAGTAGATCTGTGAAGGTCTGTGGTAGTTTTTAAAAAAATAGTTGAAATGAAAAATTTGGAGGAATTTTAGTCTATTACTTATCTCTCAGTGAATATTTACTACCTGAAGGGTTTGGATATTTTCTTTCCATGAAGTACAGGGGAAATTAAAACCTCACTGGTTCTTTTTCTCTTACTTCTCTAGATGAGCATAGCTGAGAAGAGGATTCTGCCTCTCACAGCAGTGGGCATGCACTTAGCCCAAGCGGTGAAAGCTGGCTGCCCCCTGGATATGGAGCGGGCAGGCCTGACTCCAGAGGTTCAGAAGACTATTGTTGATGTTATTCGAAACCCTCCTGTCAACTCAGGTGATACATACACTCTGCCCTACTCTGCAGCTTAACAACTGAGTCATTGAACTCAGATGAAGTGAACAAGCAATCCACTAATATTTTTCACTGCAACAGCTTTGACCCTTGAAACCTTACTTTTGTAATGCTTTTTATTGTTTTTGGAATCAATTTCTTCCCACCATCACTCGGGAAAGTATACTGAGAAATTTTCAGCTGTAGATTGCAACTTCTATCCCAAAACAGGGCACTTTCACCCTTTTGTGTTTCATCACTTCTTAAAAAAAAAAAACAAAAACCTCACTTTTTTCCACATTTATTTCCAACAGATAACTGACTCTGTTTTCCCCTAAACCTTTCTGGTTCCTTGTCACCTGTTTCACTTGAGGAGCTTCTCTAACCAGCACAGTGGTATCAGTCCCTATGATGGAATGGACAGGCCAAGCTCTGTAGCCCCTGCAGAAGGGGTTCCTCTTGTCCCTGTACTACAGAGTTTTGCTTGCAATACATAAATTTTGAAGTAATGATCCATTTTTTACAGGAGCAAAGTTTAAGTACATTAGAGGATTTCTCCCTTAAATGTACAAATACAAACTTGATGTATTTAATTCAATAAATTAAATTCAGATATTTTTTTTCAGATTCTTAGGATAGAGCAGTGGCCATACAAAAGTCTAATCACCAAAGATGCTTGAATAATTACTTTTTTTTTGCATTTCAATTTTTATACAGTAAAATATATCCATTTTTATTTCTTTCCACATGGATAATTGGTTGTGCAAGTAGTTTCTCAAAATTTGATTTTTTTTTATAAATTGGTGCATTGTAATCATACATCTTTGTTAGGTACAACTGATAAAGGCATATATGCACACATTTCTCATTTAACCCTTCCCCAATTCCCACCCCACTCCCTCGCCCTCCCTCCTTCTCAAGTTCAGTTTAGTGATTGACTTTGATGTATTTGTGAAAGTACATCATGTGCTTTACGGTGTCCCACCCCTCCCCGACCCCTGTCGTCCATCACCTTCAGTTAAGTCAACTTCTTTTCTTATCTAGGGTTTCTCCTTTTTCATCTGGAGTCCCTCTTATGCCCCATCTTCTCCCTAGCATCTGCATATTAGGGAGAACATATGCTTTTTTACTTTGTGACTTACTAATCTCACTTAACATAATGTTTTTCAGTTGCATCCATTTCCCTGCAAATAACATGATTTTGTTCTTCTTTATGGCCGAGTAAAATTCCATTGTGTACATATCCCATAGTTTTGTAATCCATTCATCTGTTGACGGACATCTTGGCTGTTTCCATAGTTTAGCAATTGTGAATTGTGCAGCTATAAATATAGATACACATGCATCGGTCTAATTACTTTTTTTAAATCTCAAATTCTTTCCCACATGGAAAGGACTATAATATTCTTCCCAAGAATTTGGAAATGAGGGAAATAAGATCACTCTGAAAGCACAGTCAATATTGTTCTTAATTGATTATAAAAAATAATTAAGGCACTTAAAAGGCAGCTTTATAAGAAAGATTTCCTGCAATTGCCCTTGGTGCCTATGTGGGATTGGTTTGAGACCTCTGCCCCCATAGATTCTAGTATCTGTGGATGGTCATGTTTTTTATATAAAATGATGTGGTGTTTGTATATAAGCTACAACAAACATCCTCCTTTATACTTTTAAATCATCTCTAGATTACATGTATAGTAAATACATGTTACAACGTAAATATTTTATAAATAGTTGTCTAAGAAATAATGACAAAGAAAAAATTCTATATATGTTGCAGTTAAAAACATTTCAGTCTGTGTTTGGTGAGCCCAGGACATGAAACACATGGATGCAGAACTCACAGATACCAATAGCCAACTATTTCTATTTTATATAAACAACTTTTAATAAGTCTGGCAGGACATAATGATCTTTTGTGTGTCTCTCTGTACTAAAGAATTCTTGGGCAGTATTCTTCGGGGGCATGAAATGAGTGTTTTAATCTCAATTTATTATTGGCAGGGGGAAACGGAGAGGAAGATTTAAGACTATATTATTCAGCCAGATATTGACAGCATCTATTTTGTTTGGCATGGTAAACAACCGAGGTGTTATTAATTTAATTTTTTTGTTTTTTGTTTTTTTTGAGGTACTAGGGATTAAACTCAGGGGCGTTCTACCTCCAAGCTATACCCCTAGCCCTATTTTTTATTCTTTATTTTGAAACCGGGTCTCAGTAAGTTTCGGAGTGTCTCACTAGGTAGCTGAGGCTGGCCACGAACCCGGATCCTCCGGTCTCAGCTTCCCAAATGCTGGGATTACAAATGTGCCCCACCATGCCCGGCTTAATTTAATTTTTAAGTCATGTAAGCCATAAAGTTATGGAACTTTGGACTTGGAAAAGAAGTTGGAAACATTAAATTTTTCCTTTCCCACTCCCAACCTGTTTGAGAGACAGGAAAGTGAGGCCTGTAGAGTTGCAAAATTGTTTTTAATATGTCTAAGATTAATGACTAAGCAAGTTTTACTTTTTACTGTATCATGTTTAAGTTGTACTGCCAATTAACTTAAAAGAAGGAAATAATGCAATTTATAATCCTGATATAGTATTCATCAGGCTTATGAACCTTTAACTTGATGAATAAAATAAGTTAGTTTGATTATATTCAGCTTAATATCTTCTACTATTTTTAAATACTCTCTACCATATCTAGTGCCCTTTGCAATCTGTATTTAGCAATTTCATTTTCTGATGTTAGATAACTTTTTAAATTAAGAATATTAAAATGATTCAGACATATAAACAAAAGTTCTTTATGATTGAGTAGCTTGATTTCACAGATATCAGGGAAATGAGAAAAACATTTTGTAGTCATTAGTTACTGAAACGCTAATAAAACATTTGTCTTTCCCACCATAAATAAATTTCTTTTCAGAGATAATTATCAAATTGAAATTGCAGAAAACAGGAGAGAATATTTTAAAATATACTTATTAAACACATTTTATTTTTCTGTCAATACATTGTATGTAGGTTGAACACATAACATGAGATACTATTTTTTTCAGCCTACTTCCAAAGCCAAAATAGAGGAAGTTAAGAAGATTAGAAGATTAGTTGTGAGCTCTAACTTTACAATCATCTATCTATCTGTCATCTATTTTGGGGATTGAACTCAGGGGCATTATCCCTCTGAGCTGTATCCCTAACCCTATTTGTATTCTCTTTATTTTGAAACAGAGTGCAGTAGGCCTCACTAAGTAGCTGAACCTGTGATCCTCCTGTCTCAGCCTCCCAAGTACTGGGATTACAAGCATGCACCATCATGCCCAGCTTACATTTGTTTGTTTATTTATTTATTTATTTATTTATTTATTTATTTATTTATTTATTTATTTACTGTGGGGGGGTACTGGGAAGTGAACCCAGAGGCATTCAGCCTCTGAGCTACATACATCCCCAGCCCTATTTTATTTTAATTTTAAAATAGGGTCTCTAGGTTAATGAGAGTCCTACTACTTGCTGAGGCTTTCCTCAATCCTGTGATCTTCCTGTCTCAGCCTCGTAAACACTGGGATACAGGTGTGCACCACTATGCAAAAATAATAAAAAGTAGGAAAAATAAAAATAAAAAATAAAAGGAACTTTTATTACTTTTGATAGTACATCACATATTGATATGAGGATTTGCTTTTGAATTCTTGTTTTTCTTTGATAAAATACTATTTGACTTTTACCTGGAGAAAACATAATTGAGTTTAAGTGATAATAAGAAATGAAAATATACATTATATTAATGATTCAGATGTTATTTTCATTTTCTGTTTAACTATAGCCGTCACAAAATTCAGTTTTAATGAACAAGTTTGATTGAAATCTAAATTTTGCACAATATTGAATTGAGAAATTTTTTGGTTTTTTGTATTTTTTAAATAACATAATCTTTACCTAAAAGTAGAGTACTGGGAATTAAAATTTTATTTTTATACACTATTATTTGCTAAGTAGATTTTGGTCATGTAATTATTAATATTTATAGAAGTTCTATCCCTTTTTATTCTTACTTTTTCCATTTTTATATAATTTTCAGTCTATTGGTAATTAATAATAAATTAAGCAAGGTATTTAATGAGGTACCTAGGTAATATTTTCAATAATTTATTTCTCCCATTCTTTATGTGCATGCAACTGGAAAATTAAGGGTGACTTCCAAGGGACCTGCCACAAAAGTAGGGGTAACTTGATCTCTTTTGAACCACTGAAGGATTATAGCTAGTATTAGCATTTAATTGTCCAATAGATATTTTTAACACTTATTTACATGGAAAGTTGGAGCAGAATATGATGGGTTTTCAAAAATAGTCACTTTCATTTAATTGTATATATATAATGCAAGGTGAATAAGATAGAAATATAAAGGATACCTATAGAAATATGTAAAAAATATGAATTTTCTAGCTATACCTAAAATTATATTAACTGTATACTCTTCTTGAATAATTAACAGTGGTTTTGTACCATAAGCAAATGTTTATACATATTAATTTTATGAAAAAGACATTTTAAGTGATTAAAAAATGGGTTAAAATACCTCCTTTTTTCTTTTTAAATATCTCATTTAGCCTGCGGCACTATGATAGTTCAAGGTTGTATGGATTTTTTCCCCAAAATTAAGTTTGCAGATATTGTATTTTACAGCGTGAATAAATTAAGGATATATAGTTTATAGAGTAATGTTTAAACACCCACAGAAGAAAATGAACATTGTGGCTATATTAATTGATTAGATTGTGGAAATTTGGAATTTTGTTTAATTTTTTGTTTTTTTATGTGGGCTTTTTTTTTTTTGAAACAGGGTCTCACTAAGTTGTTGAAGCTGGCCACAAACCTGCGATCCTCCTTTCTTTCTCAGCCTCCCTAGTACTGGAGTTCTAAGCATGTGCCACCACAGTTGGCTAGATTGTGGGAAAATTTATGTGGTTTTCTAGTGTATCATTATCTAATAGAAATATCACGTGAGTCACATATGTAATTTAAAATTTTCTGGTAGCCACATTTAAATAACAATTTAATTATTTCAATATACTAAAAATTTTATCATTTTGATATTTTGTCAATATAAAACTTATTAACAAGACATTTCGGTAGTATGTCTTGGAAATCAGGTAAGTATTTTACACTTAAAACATATCTTCCAGTGCTAAAGATTAATATGTACTTAGCTTTCATAAAATTTACAGTTGAATAAAGTAGATTGGCCTAGTCAGGTTGTTCCAAAATACTTGAAAGTTTCCCAGTAAGGAGATTAAATATCAGTTTTTAAATTTAACTTTGAATTAATTACAATTAAAAAAATTCAGTTCCATATTCACACTACATTTCAAATGCTTAGTAGCAACACGTGGTTAGTAATTACTGTAGTGGACAAGACAGTTATAGAGAAAGTTTGGCAATATATATCAACATACAAAATGTGTCCAACCCTTGAACTATCAATCCCATCTATAGGAATTCACAAGTATGGAAAGATAGTTATAATATGATACTCATCAAAACTTTATTTTTTTAGAGAAAATTTGAAGACAAATTAAAGGAAACTCAAAGTAAATTCTGGTACACACATAGAACATAGTATTCTCAAGTCATTAAAAAAATGATGAAATGAGCTGGGCGTGGTGGTGCACACTTGTAATCCCAGTACTTAGGAGGCTGAGACCAGAGGATCTGGGTTCGCTGCCAGCCTCAATTGCTTAGTGAGGCCCTCTGTAACTTAGGGAGACGCTGTTTCAAAATAAAGAATAAAAATAGGTCTGGGGGTGTAGCTTGGAGGTAGAATGCCCTTGGGTTCAATCCCCAGTACCGTAAAAAAAAAAAAAAAAAAGAAATAGTAAAATTGGTGGAATTTCTATGGTTTTACGATGGTAAAATGACCAAGGAACAAATAAAAGTTTAGTTTGGTTGATAGATTAGACAGTCAAATTGCTAGTTTTATTACCTATAGAGGTGACTTGTCCTTTCTAAGACTGTGTTTAGCACCAATCTTATATTTACATTTTACAACTTTAATTAAAAGTAGTTAGGTAACCTCTGTCCTAGTTTCTAGGATGTTAGTTGTGTAATGCCTTCCTGCCTTTTTAAAAACTGCAGTGTCTGCTGGGCATGGTGGCACATGCCTGTAATCTCTGTACTTGGGAGTCTGAGAGAGGAGGATCACAGGTTAGAAGCCAGTCTCAGCAACTTAGTAAGGCTGATAGCAACTTAGCGAGACCCTATTTCAAAAACAATAAATTAGAGCTGGGGGTAGAGCCCGGAGGTAGAAGGCCCCTGGGTTTTATACCCAGTACTACACAAATAAATAAATAAATGAACAAGCAAACAAACAAACTGCAGTGTTTGGGGGAAGCAAGCTAGTATCTTTGAAATGAAAGAGAATATAAACCTGAGAATGAACAACGTAAGACCATCTTTTCAGGGTTGATTTCAAGAAAAATACTTGGCTTCTGATTACTAAGTTGAATTGAGTGACAGAGATGTTTGATAAATTATTACATGAAGATAAGTGAAAAGTTTCTTGATTTGATTTTGAAAATAAGATACTTTTTCCCCAGAAAGCTCATCTACTTAATAAGCATTTTAAATAATCTGTGTCTTGAGCTTTGGGGGAAGAGGATCTTATTGGGGAATTCTTTACCAGGACAATTTGTTAAGAGAGTTGATTCTATATTTTCTTCTTCTTCTTCTTCTTCTTTTTTTTTTTTTTTTTTTTTTTTTTTTTTTTTTTTTTTTTTTTTTTTTTTTTTTTTTTTTTTTTTTTTTTTTTTTTTTTTTTTTTTTGCAGTACTGGGGATTGAATTCAGGGGCAAGGGCATTCTACCTCTGAGCTATATTCCCAGCCCTGTTTTTCCTATTTTTATTCTTTATTTTGAACAGGGTCTCACTAAGTTGTGGAGTGCCTCACTAAGTAGCTGAGGCTGGCCGCGAACCCGGATCCCCTGTGTCAGCCTCCCTAGTGCTGGGATTAGAAGCATGCGCCACCACGCTTGGCTCTATGTTTCCATCTAATAATTACAGTTTCTGGCCTACTTTCTGTGTGTGTGTGTGTGTGTGTGTGTGTGTGTGTGTGTGTGTGTGTGTTAGTTACTGAGAATTCAACCCAGAGACATTCTACCTCCAAGCTATATCCCCAGACGATTTTTTTATTTCTTATTTGGAAATAGGGTCTCACTAGGTTGCTGAGAGTCTTACTAAATTGCTGAGGTTGTCCTTGAACTTGTGATCCTCCAGTCTCAGCCTCCCAAGTACTAGGATTACAAGCGTGCGCCACCACACCTAGCTGTTTCTATGTCTTTGATCCATCTTGAGTTGACTTTTGTACAGGATGAGAGATAGGGGTCTAATTTCATTCTTCTCCATATGAATATCCAGTTTGCCCAGCACCATTTGTTGAAAAGGCTCTTTTCTTCAGCATATGATCTTAGTTTCTTTGTCAAAAATGAACTGACTGTAAATGTGAGGATTTGTCTTTCTGTCTTCTATTCTGTTCCATCATCCTGGTAGAGACTTCTTTAATAAGACTCCCAAAGCTCAGGAAATAAAACTGAGTATTAATAAAATTTTAAAAATTAAAAAGCTGCTATGCAGCAAAGGATACAAGGAAGTCTCAAAGAGAGAGCTTACAGAATGGAAGAAAATCTTTGCCAAGTACTTCTCTGATAGAGGACTAATATTTAGAATATATAAAGAAATAAAAAAAACACCAAAAAAGCAAAAGACCTAATTAAAAAATGGGCAACTGAACTGAATAGATACTTCTCAAAAGAAGTAATTGGCCAATAAATATATGAAAAAAAAAGTTCAACATCATTAGCAATCAGGGAAATGCAAATCAAAACTATGCTTACATTCTAGTAACTCAAATTAGAATGACTGTCATCAAGAGTACAAACAATAATAAGTGCTGGTGAAGATGTGGGGAAATAGAAGCTCTTATAGACTGTTGATAGGATTGTAAATTAATACAACCACTATGGAGAACAGTGTGGAGGTTCCTCAGAAGACTAGGAATGGAGCCACCATATGATTGAGTTATACCACTTCTTGGGATCTTTCCAAAAGACTTAAGATGGAACCAGAGAACATTATGCTAAATGAGATTAGTCATTCACTCCCTAATATGCAGAAGCTAGGGAGAAAACGGGACATAAGAGAGACTCCAGACAGATGAGTGAAGAAGGCAACCTAACTGAGGGAGATGGGAGGGAGGAAGAGGGAAACACCTCAGTGGACATGGTGTACGTACACAAACTTATCAAAGTCAATTACTATGCTGAGCACAGGAAGCAGGAAAGAGAGAGGGAATAGGATGAGAACTGGAGGAGGGCTAAATGAGTGCTCTGTGCATGTATGCCTCTATCACCCTGAATTTCATCAAGATAATATGATTACAGTTCACCAATTAAAAAAAGAATTAGAGCTAGAATACCATAGTGATACCATAGTGATACATGCATATCCATTTTTTTTTTTATGCAGTACTGGGGATCGAACTCAGGGGCATTCTACCTTCAAGCTACACCCCCAGCCCTGTTTTTTATTCTTTATTTTGAAACTGGGTCTTACTAAGTTGCGGAGGGCCTTACTAAGTAGCTGAGGCTGGCTGCGAACCCAGATCCTCCAGTCTCAGCCTCCCAAATGCTGGGATTACAGGTGTGCGCCACCACGCCCAGCTTGCGTATCCATCTTTATTGTAGCATAATTCATAATAGCCAAATTATGGGACCAACCTAGGTTTCCATCAACAGATGATGAGTAGATGAAGAAGATATGGTATATACATACAGTGGAATCCTACTCAGCCATAAACAAGAGCAAAATGATGTCATTTGCAGGAAAATGAATGGAACTAGAGAATATTATGCTGAGATCAGCCAGTCTCAGAATGCCAAGGGTCATGTGTTTTCTTTCATAAGAGAGAAAATAGGAAACAAAAGGGACTTGAGGTAATGAAGGGAGAGACCAGTAGAAGAATGGAAGGGCATTGGGGGAGGAAGTGAGGGAGGGGAGAAAGGAGGCTTGAAGGAAGCAATTCAAATAATCTGTGTCCATAATATGAAAGGATCACTATCAATCTCAGTAACACATGAGGAGGGGCTGGAGGTAGGACACGAAGAAAGTGCACCGTGTGTGTTCATATCACTTTGAATTTCACTATGATGTATAGTTATAATGTACCAGTGAAAGTTAAAAATAATAAATAATGTTCTTGTAGGCTACAATATCCACTGAAAGGATATTTTTTGTTAGAATCTGAGACTGAAGTTCTTCCATAGGAAGGCAAACCTTATTTTACAGAGTTATGTACTGACTAGTGAAGTGTCTTAAAAATTGTTATGCTTTTTTTTCTGTATTGGTTTAACATTAAATTCTTGAAAAATAAAAAATAATCTTATTTATAGTATGATTAGCTTCTATTTTAAGAATCAATTATTTTTAAGAAAAATTAATTTGTAATGGATATTTGCAATTTGAAGCACAGTTTCCTTTAAAAGCAGTTCTCCGAATGGTTGTTTTGATTCTCAGGGCAGTCTACAAAAGAGGTTAGAAGCATCATTTATGCAGAGTCAATAGCACTGATGGTTCAGGTGATACAAGCGTAAAGGGGATATGTTTTTACTCCATTGCCACACTATAGGGCTTTTGACATTTAAAGGAAGAAAGTTTTCTTTGGCAACCTTCCTTACTACAAAATATTTCACCAAACCCAGCTCATAGTTTTCTAACATATTTTGCATAATTTGTTTTAAAATTGTTTTTTTCCATCTTTTACAGATATGAATAAAATTAAACTAATTAGAATGTTAGTTCCAGAAAACATTGACACATACCTTATCCATATGGTAATTGAGATGCTTGAAAATGATCTCAAGAGCAGACTGTTATGCCAGCCTTCATGTGATTCCAACAAAAAGAGATGTTTTCCCAACTCTGAAGAGAGCTGTTCAAGTTTTAAGAGAAGCAAGGAAGAAGTAGGCGCTAATACCAAGGTGTTAATTATATGCAGAATTTTCATAATGTGTTAGTTTGTTCCGTTTGCATCTTCTAGTACTAGAATACTGTATTTTTTAACTGTTATAAATTCTGATATAAGGTTACTTCTTATTCTGTGAGTTACATCTCCTTTGCTTTTTGTAATATGGTCTGAGAAAAATAATTTGTAGAAAGACAGTGAAGGAGTAACAGTTCATTTAATTTATTGTATAGAAAAAATGTAGCCGGGCATGGTGGCGCATGCTTGTAATCCCAGCATTCGGGAGGCTGAGACCAGAGGATCCGGGTTTGCGGCCAGCCTCAGCTACCTAGTGAGCCACTCCGCAACTTAGTGAGACTCGGTTTCAAAATAAAGAATAAAAAATAGGGCTGGGGGTATAGCTCGGAGGTAGAATGCCCCTGAGTTCAATCCCCAGTACAGCAAAAAAAAAAAAAAAAAGAAAAAGAAAAAATGTCAGCTTAATTTTACCGATGTTGACTTTATAACTTGGAAATTCTTTTTAGTTCAGAAAAAAATGGCTTTAAGCATATGGCAATTTATATAGTTAATGAAAATGAAAACAGTCTATTTATAATATCCCCCAAGCTGGTTTATCATTCTGTCATTCATCATGCTGTGTTACTATTATGTTGACTATGTGGGGTACAAGGATAATTGTTGCTCGTGGCTCTAAGCATATTGTAATGTGGTTTTTTTTTTTATAATCAGAGAAAGACTACACATTTAGTATTATTTCAGGTAGCATATTGTATTAAAATCAAATGTTTAGAAAAGTTACTTGGTGTGTTATATGAGATAGATAACAGAATAATTATTCTCTGATAATTGTATTAAATGATTACATAAATTTGAAAATTTTATCTTTAATATCTTTCTGGTCCAGAATTACATGAGTTTGTAATAAAAGGTTGTTGAACTTTTAATAGTTCACTAAAAAATTATTTAGTTCTTAGATGATAAATTTAGTGTAGTAGTAAGTAGTTGTTAAAATTTATATTAGAAGATTAGAGACTCCATTTTGGTTCTAAGGTGTTCTTTGTAAGTTTTAGAACAATTAAACAACTACTTTTCTCTATACCTTAAAAATAAGAACAAATCTTTTATAATTCTGTACTTCGATTAGGTTTATATATAATATATCTAGCACATTGGTGCTAGATAACCTAATGAGATTTTAAAAATTGGTTGGAAATTTTTGTAGCCATGAGAGGGACATTAAATAAATACACTTTGAATAGAGTTAATGAAATTAACCTTCTATGCCCAACCCTTTATTTTTGTGATCTATACTAGGGTGCTTAAGTCTCTATTTTTTCCCAACTCCTACTTCTCAATACAGGAAAATGTATATTTTGTTACTTTTCCTTCTTACTATTACATTTATAGTAAAATATTATTTTTACCATGTTAGCATTTTTGCTTTTCCTCTATTGAAATAACAGATGCCAACAAGAGAGTGGGAAGATATTTAGAGATGGATGGGAGGAAACCACACTCAGTCTACTGGATTTTCAAGGATAGACCTAATTATGCCCTTTTTTCTTACTTAGGGAAACTAGGGTATTGGGCAGGAAAGTAGATTAATTGCTGAGTGAGCCATAACGTATACACTATTATTGTATTGGAGGTCTAGTTTCAGCGCCTTTTGTATGTTAAGATGAAAAAGAAGGGATATAACCTATGTCAGTAAAGAAGAGGCTTCTGATAAAAATAATGTCATTAGAACAAATTCTTTTTATTGATTGATGCATTGTTAATCTGTGTTTACTATTAAAATAGAAGCTTCGTTTTGTCTTTAATGGAGAAAGACTATCTTGCAATTGGATGTTCTGATACATAGGTACCTGGTGGGTTCTTTGAATAGGTAGCTTTTATTTCAAGAAAGTTTTCTTAAATTATTATCTTCAGCATTTTGTTCTATTGCTTTATATTTCTTGTTCCGGGTCTTCTATCTATATGTTGGACCTTCTTAGCTTCCGTATCTGTTACTTCTCATAAGTCCTTATTTTTTCATTTCTCTTTAAAATTTTTTCCTCCTTTTTTTCCTTCTATTTCTCTTTGGGCACAATTTGTTGTATTTAATACTATTTTTCACATAATATTGACTTAAATTTTTTTCTAATTCTTTCCAGAATTTTTCTCAGTTGTGAGGATTTTTTTAATTCTTTCATGTTTTGATTAATTTTCCTAGTGTTTTTCAACTCATTTCGAAAGGTTACATTTTTTTTTCTATATCTAATCAACTATTGTGTGTGAGATTCTTGATTCTTTTCTATTGCTCCTTTTCATGTAAAATTAGTTTTCCTGCACTTTGAAAAGAAGACATAGGTCAGGATGACTTTTCCAGTTTCACAGAACTCTCTGTAATACTGTTTTTGTGTAATGTTCAAAATATGGAAACTTGAATTTTGAGCTGTTATCCACCATTTTTATTTGGCCTCCTCTTCCAGTCGGCGCTGTCAAACCTATCCTGCTTAATTTTGACTTAATCCTGGCAGTTTGTCCTGAGTGTGGGACCTTCCCTAGGGTTCATCAGAGCCAGCTACTGTGGCCACTTCAGACACCATGGGGCTCTTTGCACTCATGTGCTGTGGGTTGGACAGAAGCCCTCATCTCCTGATGCTGCTCTCACAGGACTCTGCCATGCTCTCCAGTGTATACCTGTGGCTACTTTGGGGTTCCCCCATTGCAGATACCTCACTGCTTGCTGCCGCTTTCTCCCGTATAGATGTGCTCATTGTTTGTGCTTCCTGAAGAATCTCTAATCTTGGCTTCACTGTAAATGCAGAAGATAGATCTTTGGTTTTCTGGAATTCAGAAATATTAGAAAACCATGCTGCTGCTTGCTGCTTGCTGCCATCTTCCCAGTACCTTCTCTGTCACTTTTTGTCCTTCCCATTTTTTTCGATTGCATAAGGAAGAGAGTATATGATATTTCCTGCTTTGCTACTGAGTTAATTATAAATTAAAGTATACAGTGTTATATATGCATACAATGCCTTATGGGTAATGTTATAATCATTATTGCTAAAATCCAGCACTTTAAAATAATGAGAATTTTCTTTTAAGCTCTCATTTTTTTAGGCATGTTTTTGTGGGTTTTTTTTTTTTTTTCTTTTTGACTTGAGAAAATAGTGCATGGCATAACTATTTTGTATTCTAAAAAATTTCAAAGGTTGATGGAACACATCCTGGTAATTTTTTACTGAAGAACAAAGATCATACAGATTCACGAAGAATAACTTCTTGGAGTCAACCATTCAATGATCCAGAAATAGAACATTTATTTTCAGGTTCTCATTCACAGGTAAAATTGATTTATGAAAACAGTTTTCATGATAAGTACAGTAGGCTTTATAATTAATGTTTATGTTTTTTATTTATATATGAAATTAAATGTGAATATAACTAATTTTCCATTTGTATACATACATGTGCATATATAATCAGCAAATGAGTTAATGCTTTCTATTTGTAACCTAATGGCAATAGAAGTTAGAGTATGAAAAAGAGGTAAATAGCCCCATAAAATTTTCTTATGACTACTGGAAATTTTGTTGCTCCATTGATGAATAAATACTGGAAGGCAGTATTTTATTAAGTGACTTAGGCATCATAATTAAGGTCTCTTCAGATACTTATTTTTGAGACTCAAGAAGGTCAGTGTAAGTTAACACATCTCCCCTTTTCTCATGAAGTAAAATCATTGTTAAAATAATTACATAATTGTCATGCTATAGAAATATTGTAGAAAATAAAATACTATATTTGCCGCAAATTAACATGAACTGAGAATAAATCAGGATGTGTTTTGATATTTTGCATATATTTCCATCTAACTCCAAATAATTTAATGATGTTATATACCATTATTCTGATTTTCTGTGGAAGAAATTGAAGTTTAAATAACATGCATAAGGGCACAGACTTAACAAGTGGCTCAGTTGGAACTCATACCTGCTTCTGTCTGGTTTTAAAGTCCATGCTTATTTCATGGTATTAAGCTACAACAAGACTTAGAGGTTTTTCCTTTATTATTTAAATGTCTTACTCTGGGGTTTTTTTTTGTTTTTGTTTTTTTCTTTTTCTTTTTTCTTTTTTACACTGGGGGTTGAACCCACGGGTGTTTTACAACTGAGTTATACCCCCAGCACCTCCAGCCCTTTTTATTTTTTATTTTGAGATAATGTCTCACTTAGTTGTCCAGAGTAGCACTGAACTTACCATCTTCCTGCCTCAGTCTCCCCAGTAGCTGAGATTACAGGCATGATCCACCTTTCCTAGCATTGTAGTATTTTTTTTTTTCGTTTTGTTTATAGTACTAAGAATTGAACACAGGGGGATTGTACCCCTGAGCTACTCCAGCCCTTTTTATTTTTTTGTTTTGAAACAGGGTCTCGCTAGGTTGCTAAGACTGTCCTAGAACCTGGGATCCTCTTGTGTCAGCCTCTCAAGTACTGGTATTACAAGACTGTGCTACCAGGCCGCGGATACAGCTTATTTATTTATTTATTTATTTATTTATTTATTTATTTATTTATTTATTTATTTATTTGCGGTACTGGGGATTGAACTCAGGGGCATTCTACCGAGCTACATCCCAACCCCTATTTTTTATTCTTTATTTTGAAACAGGGTCACACTAAGTTGTGGAGTGCCTCACTAGGTAGCTGAGATCCTCCGGTCTCAGCCTCCCAAATGCTGGGATTACAAGCGTGCGCCATACCCGGCTCCGCATACAGCTTTTTTTTTTTTTTTTTTTTTTTGCGGTACTGGGGATTGAACTCAGGGGCATTCTACCTCCGAGCTATATCCCCAGCCCTATTTTTTATTCTTTATTTTTGAAACCGAGTCTCACTAAGTTTCAGAGTGCCTCACTAGGTAGCTGAGGCTGGCCGCGAACCCGGATCCTCTGGTCTCAGCCTCCCAAATGCTGGGATTACAAGCGTGCGCCACCACGCCCGGCTTGCATACAGCTTTTTAAAATTTAAAGTTTCATAGTCTTCTGCCAAGGATATTTTGCTTTATTTCCTATCCTTAAATATTTTGAAACCTCTCTTAAATATAGAGAATAGAATAAAACATAGCAATCACTTGATAATATATTGAGAGTTAAGATTCTTGAAATGGAAAAAGTTATATTTATGCCTTAGGTTAACAGATATGTTGTAATTTAGATGAGGTCACCTTATCAAAAGCTTTCAGATACTTCAAATAATTAAGTCAACTGTGCTGGATTCCAAGTAGTACTCACGTTAGAATGATTTCTCTGTCATGTTATTCTGAGGATCTAGGACTCAAACTGAGCACTCAAATGTACACTATTTTAGGCTTATGGAACATTTACCTACTTAAAATTGTTATTTTTTTTTTCATGTGCAGATGGTATGATACACAAGCAACTTTTATTTTATTTTATTTTTTTTATTTTTTTGCGGTACTGGGGATTGAACTCAGGGGCATTCTACCTCCGAGCTATACCCCCAGCCCTATTTTTTATTCTTTATTTTGAAACCGAGTCTCACTAAGTTGCGGAGTGGCTCACTAGGTAGCTGAGGCTGGCCGCAAACCCGGATCCTCCGGTCTCAGCCTCCCGAATGCTGGGATTACAAGCGTGCGCCACCGCGCCCGGCTCTGCTTTTATGTTTTTAAATTTATTTTTCGGGGACTTTTAACCAATGATTCAGAGGCCTTTTGATGCATGAGCCCTTAAAATGGCATGCAAAGTGTTGTGTATGTACACACTTATCTTTTTTTTCTGGGAAGTGTATCTATGGTTGTTAGCACATCATCAAAGGAGTCTATGAGACAAGAACCCCTCCCCCATTTATTCAGTAATGTTATTTGAGTGTCTGCTATATTTTGGCTGCTCTGCAAGGTGCTGATAATGACTGGACCACTCTTCTAGTCTATCTTTCATTGTAGACATTAAAAGTTATATTCTTTTTCACATGCCTGATACAAATTTGAGTGTGTGTGTGTGTGCGTGTGTGTACACGTGCGGGCATGCGCACCTCCTTTAGAACATTGATTTCACCATTTTGATCAACCCAAAGAAAATATACTATGGGACACAGATCTGAAATAATGTCCAAGTTTTTACTTAGCAAATGAGTGTCTAAGAATAGATAATGAAATGGCATGTAATTGCCTAAAGGAATGATATAGTGGTTTCTTTTCTCTTTTATTTATTAACCTTTTTAACGCAGAAATAAACTCTGTAGATGTTGCTGTTTGGTGTGGAAAGAAAAAGTAGGTGTATGTTCATAAACCTATATTACTTCTTTGCAAATAATAGACACTTTCAGTAGTACAAATCTTTTTTTTTTTTTTTTTTTATTTCTGTTTCCTGTAGACTTCATCTGAAACCTCAAAGAGAAAATTGCCTGAGTGGTTTGCCAAAGGAAATGATATCTTAGTTTCTACCAGCAAGAAATCAATGGCAAAAACCAAAAAGGAAGGTCTTTTTGGTTAACTTGGCAATTACCAGAACGATTTGTGTGTCTTACTGTGTTGTAAGAGAAGAGTTATATTTCATTTCTGAGAAGTGTGAGGAATAAGATTTTAGCTTAAAAATTATTCTAATCCCAAAGTCAAATTCACCTATATTGAAAGACTAGCAACTTAAATCAACCTCTACAGTTCAAAAAAATATTTGAGTCGTCTGAGAACCTGAGTACATCATAAAATAAAATATTAAATTTGATTTTCTTTAAGCTTGCTTTCAGAATCTCTGTTAATGTTCTATTTGCTAATTTCTTTGTTGTAATAGCATATTTGGAGAATGTAATGTGTAGTGGTCTGATATCGATAACAGATTAGTAGTTGTGTGTTGCTTGTATGATATAAAATATTTTATATTCCCAAAATTCTGTCTTGTAAATGTAAGGAAGCATAGTTATTTTTACAAATTGTATTTACTATCTTTTAAAGAAAGTGTTATGTGCATTGTTAGACAGCATTAGTTAATGAGACCAGACAAAATGAAATGTTTTGGATTCCATCTAAGTGGGAGAGAAGGATTCCAGTTGCATTAGGCACTGTGCATTTTGTATTTTCTATTATATTTCTCTTATTTTTCAAATAATAAAGCAATGTTCTTCATACTGAATATTGTAAAGATATATATTTTAACTTTTATTTACTTAATTGCCCCAAAGATTTTTTTTGTGGGTGGGGAATACTAGGTTTGACCCTGGGAGCATTCTATCTCTAAGCTACACTGCCAGGCTTTTTATTCTCCTGTCTCAGCCTCCCAAGTACTAGGGTTACAGACATGCACTACAATACTGGATTTCTAAGTACTTTTATTATTTGAGGATGTCATGTATTTGATTCAAATATCTCTTATGTGGCACAAGAAAATATCTACAATGCATAGTCTAACAGAGTGGGATGAAACCATGGTTATATAACTAAGCAACTTATTATATAGTTTGTAAATACATTCCAAAATATTTGATCAACTTTTATTGTTGTTGGTTTTTTTGTTTGTTTGTTTTTTGCTACTGGGGATTGGAACCCAGGAATGCTCTACCACTGGAGCTACTTCCCCAACCCTTTGTATTTTTTATTTTGAGATAAGATCTCACTATGTTTCCCAGGAAAGCCTTGACTGTGCATTCCTCCTGCCTTAGCCTTAGCCTGTAGCTGGGATTACAGATGTGTGCCGCCACCCCTGCTGATTGGCTATTTTTGTAAATAAAAATAACTTATTAATAAAAAAGGAATACATGCAGATTGTAGAAGAACTAGGAAATCTAAAGAAGTAAAAGAAAGAAAAATAAAAATCACCCACAATTACACTAGTAGACAATCACAGTTAATGCTTTGTTGTGTACCCTGACAGACCTTCTCATATTCACTTGTTTTCTTAGTTTGTTACATGAATAATATGTGAATGGAGTTTAACTATCACACATTCAAACTATAGTTAAAATGTAAAAGTCTCATATTCAGATTTTCTACATCCTGTTACCAGAACATATCTCCTATTAAAGCTGTCAAACATTGTTCTCTAGTTATTTCCTCTGCATTCCCGTGCCTTTGCATGTCTCTCTACAATACACGTATCAGCATTGTGTGTGATGAAATAGCAAGGACGCATAAAGCACTTCTGCTGTGTGCCAAAGTATGATGGTCATCTCCAGGAAAAGCACTCACTGGATTGAGTTGTAAATTGAATTGGATACTTTTTTCACGGAATACTGTTTTACTGGGAAAATAATAAAAAAGACTGACAGAAAACTATGGTTCGTTATTTAAACTTGGGTATTTGGCAGACATCTTCTCAAGGTTGAATGAAGCCAGCCTCTAGCTTCAAGGAAAATAAGGATTTGTTGCCAGCAATAAAATTTGAAATTTCCAACAAAATGTATAACTTTGGAAAACATGTTCTTCCCCAGGAACTTGCCAGCTTCCTTTAACTTGAAAACTTTTCTAGTCAGGTGGATAATAATTTAACAAATGTGATTTCTTGATACTATATAAAGATTCTCTGTTTAGATCTGTATAACTCAGTGAATCAGTATTTTTCTGGATGACTACTACATGATGTTACACAATTGTGCCTGGATAAAAGACCTGTTGGAAGTAGAAGATAGACCAGTGAATTTTAATATAGCAGAGAATGTATTAGTATGGTTTTAGATTACAGACAACAAATAATCTTTAAAAAACTACCACTTGTCCAGTCATCATCTGAAAAGTCTAGTAAAATATCCTTCACTTTTCCAACTACATACCTGTGTGAAGTTATATTTTCTTCATATATTTCAACCAAAACAGCCTGTCAAAATAGATTTAATGCAGGAGATCTGAGAATCCAGCCACAAGCTAGATGATAAAGGGATTTGTGAAAATGAAACAATGCCATTCTTGTCACTTTTCTGAAAATATGACATGTAATAGACTTCTGTTATTTTAAACAAATTAATAAACATTAAAGAGTTTCCCAACTTTAACTTGTAAAAGGGTAAGTAGTGATAGATTTAGCCCACATTAACAAAAACCATTTAGGATCCTCAGTAAATTTTTTTAACAGTTTTATAAGTTCATTGTAATTATACATCATAGTGAGATTCAAACTGATACATCCATACATGCACATAGCACTTGGTATCCTCAATAAATTTTAAGAATATAGAGGAGTCCTGTGACCTAAGAGGTTGAAAACTGCTGATATTATCGTATGGGTATACTGTGAATTATTTAACTGACATTGAAGTTGATTCCAGTTTTTCTGCTCTTTTAAATAGCAGTGCTTTTCTTGAAACAAAATGTGTAATCTCTGCCTTCTCAGTATAAATTCTCTTTTCCTGCTTCCTGGGGTTCTTGATTTCTTTTGGGGTTGGTTCTAAGGACGATAATTTCAACCTGGATGTGGGATTGGCGCCTATGACCTCATCTAAGCCAATCCCTGGCAACAGTATTGGAATGGGGGTAGGCCTGAACTGTCCCAGAGTGAATTTCAGGACTTTTATCAAAATGCTGGAACATACATGTTCTTTTTCCCCTGATACTACTGTTGGGGGCAATCGTAGGACCACGAGGCATCATCCTTTAGTGAAGCCCACAATGAGGTGGGCAGAGCAGAAATGTGGAAAGAAATCAAGATAGTGGTGCTGTTACTGAGCTGCTGGTTCATGCCTTTCCTGATATCAGCCCTACCTTTGAGTATTGCAGATAAATGGACATTAACTTCCCTTTACTTATGTTAAACCTATTTGGGGGAGGGGTTTTTATTTTGTTTTTAACTTGGAACAGTTCACTTGCCACAACAGTACAGTGATATGATTGCTAGACCCCCAACAGTACTGGGCATAGTGGCACACGCCTGTAATCTCAGTACTTGGGAGGCTGAGACCAGAGTATTGCATGGTATTTGCTATAAGCTCCCCACCTGCAGCATTGTCTTTCAGCAACCCAAGGCCTCAAGTTTGTCTCAGTTCTTTAAAAATAAGGCATTTCTTTTAGGGCACTGTTCTTCTGCTGTCTCTAGAAAACTTTTTGTTGTTGTTGTTTGTTTGTTTTGTTTTTTAATCTTCTATGTCATTTATCGTTTGACCATGGAATTGTGGCCACAGATTCAAGAGATATCCTGACAGTTATTTAGAATTCAAAAAGCTGAATGCCTACCTATAGTTAACAATAAGAAAAAAATACAGTTTGTCAGATATTGTGTTGCCTCTTGTGTGGTTCTTGTTGCTGAGAACTACTTTGGCTATTCTGGGCTTTGCATTGTTCCAAATGAATTCAAGGACTGATTTTTCTATGTCTGTAAGGAATGACCTTGGTAATTTAATGGGTGTTGCATTGAGTCTAGATCACTTTTGGGAGAATGGCCATTTTGATGATATTTATTCTGCCTACCCGAGAGCATGGAAGATCTTTCCATCTTCTAAGGTCTTCTTAGATTTCTTTATTCAATGTTTTATAATTTTCCTCATAGAGGTCTTTTACCTCCTTGGTTAGGTTTATTCCTAGGTATTTTATTTTGGGGGATGATATCGTGAGTGGAAATGTTTTGTGTATTTCTTTTTGCAGTGGGTTTATGGTTGGCATACAGGAAAGCTTCTGTTTTTTAAGATTGATTTTTTATCCAGACACTTTCCTGAATTTGTTCAAAAGTTCTATAAGCCTTTTGGTGGAGATTGTTGGGTCTTCTCAGTATAGTCTCCTGTCATATGCAAAAAGGGACAGTTTTAGTTCTTCCTTTCCTATTTGTACTCCTTTGATTTCTTTCTCTTGCCTTATTGCTCTGGCTAGAGTCTCAAGTATTATATTGAACAGAAGTGGTGATAATGGACACCCTTGTCTTGTTCCTGTTTTTAGTGGGAACTCTTGCAGTTTTTCCCCGTTTAATATAATGTTGGCTATGGACCTATAGTATTGGATTTTGTCAAATGCTTTTTCAGTATCTGTTGAAATCATGTGATTTTTGTCTTTGGTTCTGTTTATGTGGTGAATTACATGGATTGTATTTCTTATGTTAAACCAGCTTTATATCCCTGGGATGAACCCAACTTTCATAGTGTATAATTTTCTTGATATGGTTTTGAATGCAAATTGCTAGTATTTTGTTTAGCAGTTTTGCATCCAAGTTCATCAACAATATAGGCCTATAGCTAGAGGACAAATATCCAGAATTTACAGAGAACTCAAGAAACTCACCACTAAGAAAACAAATAACCCAATCAAAAAGTGGGCAAGTGAACTAAATAGACAATTCACAAAGAGAGAAATACAAATGGCCAATACATGTATGAGGAAATGTTCAACATCATTAGCAATCAGAGAGATGCAAATCAAAACTACCCTGAGATTTCACCTAACCCCAATTAGAATGGCAGGCATTAAAAACACAAACAACAAATTCTAGTGAAGGTGTAGAGAAGTGGGAACCCTTAATACATTGTTGGTGGGATTGCAGATTAGTGCAACCACTTTGGAAAACAGTATGGAGGATCCCCAGATGAATGGGAATGAACCTACCATATGATCCAGCAATACCACTTCTGGGTATCTCCCCAAAAGAATCAAAACCAAACTATTAGGCCCATGCATATATATATATATATATATATATATATATGTATATATGATTGCTAATATATATACAATTTCTTCCTATTCAAGTAGGTTGCATAGAATTAACTGAGACCATGAATGTTTCAATGTAATGACCATAAAGTAGTTTGGGAGCTCTGTGCTCTGTAGACATTTAATCTCTTTTGGGAAACAAGGAAGTGTGAAACTATAAAAACACTGAAGAAGGCTGCTCAAGGCCCGATGGGCACTGTGGACCTCATGAGCTCTCTGAGAAGGTGTCCCTAGATTTTGGTTGGGGAGACAATTCAAAAAGCTTTTAGGGGTTACATTTTTTTTCTTTTTCTGGGTAAATGTTTAAATTGGGAAAAAATTATAAATAAGTAGAATATAAAGTCAATCCTTTGGTAATAGTATTTTAGGATTAAGAAATAACAAGTACATATTTGATATTTAAGCATTTGTAATGCTTGAGATAATTTGCCATATTTGAATAATATTACTCTTGCAACTCCAATGTCAAATGTGACATACAAAGCAAGGCTTATATGCTTATGATTAAATTGAAATCCTTTGAAACATTATTGGAACAGTTGGTATGAATGTTTAACTTTGTTACTGCATAGAATTATCATCAACAAATCTCACTTGTAAGAAGAAGAAATAAGATCTAATATTAAAGTTATTAATATTTAAGTAACATTAGCTAATAGTTATCCAGAGTTCTAATTATTTCTCAGAAAAATTAATAAAACTTCAGTCTCACCTTCAGCTTCATTTCTAACTCAACCTTTAAGAAATATTGAAAAGTTTGTGCTTCTTTATGTCTTCATTCAATAAATATTTGCATTTATAGTATGCAAGACACTTTGGCATCATAAAAGGTGGACAAAATAGAAGAAAATATAACATGGATCCCGTGCTTGAGAGGAGAGATTAACTCTAAAAAAGCAATGGAAAACATTTCACAGAAAGATTTTCCTATGTGAAACAAAACATTTTAAAGAAAACATTCACTTCACATAATACAGTGTAAGAAAAATTATGTGAATGAAAGAAATATCACAAAGGATCATGATAGCTGTCATAAATGATAATGTATTAAGCATCTACTATATGTTAGTTAACCTTCAGTCCAACCTAAACAGTAATGCATTTGTCTGTTTCTGCAAGCAGAATATAAAGCTGGGAAAAGATGTCACAATGTGAATATGTAACCAGATGATGGGATTAGACCAGGTAAATGTCCCTTATTTTCTTGAATTTTGACTAAACTAAGAACTGATGGTAAAAGGTACTAAATGCCCCCAAATTCTATTCAGAGCACTTCAAGCTGTTGCTATGAAAATTCCTTTTTAGCACAACTGGCATTATCCCCTCTCCTCATCCCCTACCCGCATAAGGGGAGCATGGGTGGGGCGAGAACTGACTTGGCCAGAGAATGGCGGGCTAAATGGCTTTCATTATCTCTGATCACTCAGGCCTGCCATTATTCCTAGCAGATTAAAAGTGCTGGAACAGAGCAGTAGGTTAAAGGGTTTCTTTTAAGGGGGGCGTGGTGGCGCACGCTTGTAATCCCAGCATTTGGGAGGCTGAGACCAGAGGATCTGGGTTCGCGGCCAACCTCAGCTACCTAGTGAGGCACTCCGCAACTTAGTGAGACTCGGTTTCAAAATAAAGAATAAAAAATAGGGCTGGGGGTATAGCTTGGAGGTAGAATGCCCCTGAGTTCAATCCCCAGTACGGCCAAAAAAAAGGGGGGGGGGGTTCTTTAAGAAAGTGTCTGACTTGCTGGTTCAGCAGAGTACCTGATGCTCCTGTGGCGTGGAGATAGGAGTGCAGGTGCCAAAGAGTCGGCCTGCCCTTCACCACGTGTTAGAGCAAGAGTTTGTGAGCTTCCTATGGATTGAGCGGACCCTGTGGAGGACCTGTGTTTAAAGGTCATCCAATGGGCTACCTGATGGGTGAGGAATCCTAGTAGCAAGAGCTCTACTGGCAGTAGTAATTAGAAGTTACCCCCGTGGACTTTCCGAAGAACCAACTAATGCACCCCCAAGGAGAATGAAGATGGGAATAACTGCCAACACACTGAGTGGCTGCCAACTAGCCAACAAAGCAGCTACAACCAGAAGAAAGGGTATGCCCTGGCAGCAGCACGATTTGCTTTTCCTTCCCCTCTTTGCTACCCCAGCTCCAAAGAGTAAGTGCATAGAAGAGAAAGGAGGCATCAGACAGACAAGTGGAACCAGCGGTCTAGCATGACCTGTGTGAAGGCTAGGGGTATGAAGAACTGAAATGAGTGCCCCTACACTTTTTTTATTGTGCTAAGAATTGGCTCATGCTAGGCAAGAATTATAGCAGTGAACCATATCCCTAGTCCTGAAACTGCTCTGTAGACAATTCTGGAATTGGACTGAGATATAAAGGGAGCCATAACCCAGGGGGAAAGCTGGGCTTGACTGGGTGCCAGTTACCAAAAAGTAAAAGTTCATGTTAATGTTGCAACACACTCATCCATTACATCTATATTTTTATAGGAGCATAAATAAGTTGTGGACTGAAACCTTCCTAATATATTAACATTGATTATTTCAGGGGAGTAGAGTTGGAAGGGTAGAAGGGTCAGATATTTCTGTATCTTTTTAAAAGATACAAATCAATATATACTGTTTTTTTTAAAAAAAAAAATAGGCACCCTGGAATAATGACAGATCAATACCTATGCTTTCCCTTCATTCCCAGGTTCACCCTCCATTCACCAGCAGGTGAGTGGGGCCTTGGAGTGCTGACAAGAGGGCTGTGACGTCTGTGGCTAGTACCCACAGACCAGCTGGAGGGACCCAGGGCAAGGACTATGTTCATGGCCTGCGGGTCCTGTGGAATCAGTCCCCAGCCCCTCTCTGACTCCTTTTCCGTCTTGCCCTTGTTCCATCTCCCTATCCCTACTTTTGCTCCAGCCACATTGGTCTTAGGGTGTTTCCACTGATCTTTCTTTCTGCAAGACTCTTCCATTAACCACAGCAAACTCCCCAATTCCTTCTATGTGTTAAAATGATTGGAAGGTGTAACTTGGTGGCAAAGAGCTTGCCTTTTATGCTCAAGGCCCTGGGTTCTGTCCACAGCAACACACAAAACAAATGGTACCCTGACTAACTTACTTGAAATCTCAGTACTCTGGCCTGCTCTTACCTAACTCCCCACAATACACCCCACCTTCTACCATACTAGAAAATTTACTGTGTTCATGAACTTTCTGTTAAAATATAAACTCCATGGGGGCAGGGATTGTTATCTGCTTTGTTCAAAGTTGTGTCCCTAACACCTAGAAAGTGTGTGACACACAGCAGGAACTCAGGAAATGTTTGTTGAATGAATAAGTGAGGGTGGTGTCTAAGCACTGAAAGCTCTGATAGATGGGGAGGCGTGTGGACCCTTAGTCATCTACTCTCCATGCAGACATCCACTGAGGTCCATAGTCCTTCTGGTCCTTGGTCGCAATTCTGTTAAGATGTCTGGGTTACATCAGTCTCCAACCAAATGGACCATAAAACTCCCCTTTATGACTACCTCGACCTCAGCAGTCAGCCACACATTCAGTCAAGTCTGTAGCTCTGCTGGATGACTTTGAGCAAATCCCTTAGACACTCCAAACCTCATTTAAATATTTTTTAATGTGTAGAGATGTTGCTAGGATTAGACACAATGTGTATAGACTGCTAATCAGTGGTGGGCACCCATAGTTGGTGTTCGCTCTGTTGTAGCTATAGAGACATCTCACAGAAAAGGCACAGAGGCAGTGGCTGGGTGACGAGAGAGGCTGTCTGTCTCTCACACATTCCATGGTGAGCACTACTTGGTGAAATTGCTTTGGTCCGTGCATGCCTTTTATTATGCTTGGTCAAAATGGATCAACTCAAAATGGATCCTTCTTTAAGGACAGATTCTAGTTCTCATTATTCAAGTTGATAATTGATTGAGTATCTACTATGTGCCAGGCAGTCTTCTAGGTGCTAGGGATATCAGTAGTGAATGAAAGAAAACCTAACCTGTTATCCCTTATATGGGGATACGTGGCTAGAGAAGTGGGTGCTCAGGATGTGAGAATCAAGCTCTGAAATTAGCCTGACAGTTTGAACCTGTAACCCAGAGCAAATCAATCCGCCATAAGACTTGTTTATTAAAATTACTTTATGAAAGAGAAAATAGGTTTAGAGTATTTAGAGTAGTGTTTAGCCCAGTCCTTATTGTGCTATAAGAATAATAAACTTGAGCTATCTCATCCAATCAACAGGAAAGCTATAGGGGAAGACACTTCATAACCAGAAAGTCGTCTAGTGGTTTGGTCTAAGAAAGGGGAGTTCTATAATTTTGATATTGAAGGTCACTGGGATAGGTTTCTTAATTTACCAAAGTGCTTACTTTTTATTTAACAAAGAATACAAAGGGATGGGCATTCTACTTTTAATAAAAAACAATTGGCTATTATTGGATAACTAATCAAATATTTGCATGAAATATTCTGTTCATGCATCGGTTATCTGCTAAATCACAGTCTGAATACAAATTAATTTTAATTCCCCAAGGGCTTACTGTAGTTTATTAAGGGTTGGTATAGTTAAGTTGGGAAGGGAGTGCTGAACAGCAGGGAAAAAAGGCATTTTCTGGAACTTTGCAAGCCTTAGAGAGACTAAGACTTGACAGGTCCCCGGCCCTCTTTGTTTTGAATCCTAGTAGGGGCACTATTATTTTTATTGAGTCACTTGAATTTTGTACTGTTTTAAGCAGTAGGAACCCATGAGAGTTGTTTTTTTGTTTGTTTGTTTTCTTTTGTTTCTTTCCCCTTCTTTTGCTTCTTGGGTCATTATTTTCAGAGTAACCAAAGGAACATTTTACCTCACTGGTTCAAGATCACCATCTACTGGTAAAATTTGGCCATTTCAGTTCATATGGCACAGGAAAATCAGCCGGGCGTGGTGGCGCACGCTTGTAATCCCAGCATTCTGGAGTCTGAGACCGGAGGGTTCGCCGCCAGCCTCAGCTACCTAGTGAGGCCCTTTGCAACTTAGTGAGACCTGGTTTCAAAATAAAGAATAAAAAATAGGGCTGGGGGTGTAGCTCGAAGGTAGAATGACCCTGAGTTCAATTCCCAGTATCGAAAAAAAAAAAAAAAATCAAACACCATCTTGTTTTTTGTTTTTGTTTTTGTTTTTTTGTCAATCCACTTGATGCACTTTTCTAGGTACAAATACTGTGAAAATCAGGAGAGTAAGGTAGGGCATAGAGTGCCTCTTTGCATCATAGACAATGGGGAGCTCAAGATTTTAGAGGTCTAACATCGATGAATAGTTCAACAGACATTTACTAAAGAGAGAAGCTGACAACCAGCATAAAAGAAAGCGGATCTGTGCTCTGCACTGGGCTAGATATCCTGGCCACATGAATAGAGCAGCCAACGTCTTTTCTGACAAACAAGAAAATCCCCCCAAATCTCAAAAGAATGGGCATAAATGGTGAGGCAGGTTGCTCTGGGGTCCAAGGGCACCTTCTAGCAAGAGAACTCCAACCTCACCTGCAGGAGCAGAGCAGTGTCTGGAGGGTGATTTCTGGATCATTTGGGGAGTGCAAGTAAGAAAGAACCAGGCAGAGAACAGGAAGAGGGCATTTCAGATGCAGGCAACTGAGAAACAACAATTTAAATGTGATGTAATTTAATTTACATTTAATAGTCATATGTGGCTATTGGGTGTTGTGTTTCTCCCAGTAGAACATAATTCATTGACAGTAGGAATTTGGATTGGCCTATTCACCACCAAACACCCAGTACCTAATACAGTGCTATGATTGGAATGTGTGTCCCTTCAAGATTCATGGTGAAATTAATCCTCAATGCAGCAGTATTATGAGAGGTTGTGGCCTGGCACGGTGGTGCACACCTGCAATTCCAGTACTTGGGAGGCCGAGAAGACAGGAAGACAGGAGGATCACAGGTTCCATTGGTCAGTTTCAGCAACTTAGTGAGACCCAGTTTCAAAATAAAAAATAAAAAGGTCTGGTTTAGCTGAGAAGTAGACTGTCCCTGGGTTCAATTCCCAGTGAGAGACAGAGAGAGGGGGGCGGAGGGAGAGAGAGGAGATATGAATATGACAGACTTAGAAGATGATTAGGCTAAGGAGACACAGGCTTCAGGGAAGGGATTAGGGCCTTGTAAAAAGGCTAGAGTTTGTTCTGACATCCCTTCTGCCATGTGAGGACACAGAACTTGTCCCCCGTTCCAGAGGATGCAGCATCAGGCATTGTCTTGGGAGCACTGTGAGTTGAGGAAGCTGGTCTTTAGAGGAGAGGTTTGGTGAGCAGATCTGGTCAGGAAAAGCTTGGGTAGGATGAGGCACGAATATAGCACTTGCGCCCCCTGGTGGCAGTCCCAGGAGGATTTCTTATCAGGAAGTGAATTAGAGTGAGACTGTAATTATAGAAAGATTAAGATAAATATTTATCTGGAACTCTGAATAGAATTAGCATTGTCTTGCTTTTGGGTAAGGGTTCATTTTCACGACTGAGCAAAATGGTTTCGCAGTTCTCCTTGGCAATGGCTGGCCCAAGATAACACAAAATCCTTGTTCAAATTCATACCATTATAAGGATTCTTCAGGTTGTGTGTGTGTGTGTCTACACATGCACATATGCATTTGCACACATGCATACACATTAGATTTTTGGGAAATCGAAGTCTTTAGATGCCTATTTCTATAATGTTTCAAGAATTCTGACTGACTTTGTTGACTCTACTTATTACAGTGCTTAGATGCAGGAAGGAAATTAGATTCAGATAAGAACAATTTTATTTGGGGGGAAAGAAAAAAGTGAATGCTTTCTGTTCTTGACTGGCCTTGGCTTGCCAATAATTTATTTAGTTTTTGAGAATAAAAGAGGGAATTTAAAGCAGTGTGCTATTAAGGACAATATTTTTTGCTTAAAATGCCATCTTTGCATTGACAAAGGCATGTCTAGGTCCCCAGAGCTTTTGAAAGCTCTGGGCTTCAGATGTGTAGTTGATGTCTCCAGATTTGCAGGGGAAGGGAGGGCTGCTTACTCTGAGCCAGTTTCTATCAGCCACAGAGAAACGGGAATCTGATAATTTACAGAGCAGAAGGGATTCGAATCTAACTCTGACCATCAGTCCCTTTGGGCAGGGCATAATTAGATTTACTTCTCTGTTCTCATTTGGAAATCTTCCTTTGGCCAGTAGCAAGAAAATTTTGTTATCTCCCCACAGCCCAGAAAGGGGCTTCTTAAGCTTTCCCTCTGTCTCCCCCAACCCATTTTAAGAGCTCAGTCTCACAGAGTGACAGCAGTGCTTGTTCTCCTTTAACGATCTCACAGTTATGTCTAGTCTCCAGACCTAGTGCCTTAAAGAAGGAATTGCACCTCTGTAGAGAGCCTCTCAGAAGTGAAGGGTGAGCACCGTACTGCTTAGATGGAGCCTACCTTCAGCCCCTGCCTCCAGGTGTGATAACTGCAGTCCCAGGATAACCCCGAATGATGGGTTGAATTATGTTCCCCCCAAATTCAGTTTTAGCCCCCAGTGCTTCAGGATATAGCTGTAGAACCCTTAAAGAGTAAGTTAAAATTTTGTTCATTTTTAAAGAATTTTGTTGGTGTAATATAATTATATATTTTAGTATTTATTCAAAGTGATACATTCATATATGCTCATGACATTTCTTGGGTGTGGTTCTCTCCTAACTCCATCTTGCTCCCCCTTACCTCCCTCCCTGTACATGCTAGTAAGGTTATTAGTGATATCTTCATATATGGGCATATTATTTGGTTTTTATTTTGAGACAGAGTTTCTCTAAGTTGCCCAGGTTGCCTTCCAATTTGTGATCCTTTTGCCTTAGCCTTCTGAGTCACTGAGGTTACAGGTGTGTACCACCACACAGGGCTAGTAGTAATTTCTGATAAATAATTTTTACTATATCCAGGAAATTTCCTTCTATTTATGATTTATTAAACTTTTTAATTTTTTTCCCAAAATGCATGTTGTATTTTATCAGATGACTTATTGATATCTCTCCAATATGTTTATATACTTTCTTCTTTATTGGTTTGTGAATATGATGAATTATCTACAAAGCTTTTCTAATATTTAATAATTTTCATTTTCTTGGTGCTGATGAATTATTTATTTATATTAGAACCAGGTTTAACATATTTTGTATTATGTTTATAAAAACGATTCACTTCCTCTTCTCCCCCTCAGTGTATGACTATCCCAGTTCTATTAAAAATTGAGACATTTGCCGGGCGTGGTGGCGCACGCTTGTAATCCCAGCATTTGGGAGGCTGAGACCGGAGGATCCGGGTTCGCGGCCAGCCTCAGCTACCTAGTGAGGCACTCTGAAACTTAGTGAGACTCGGTTTCAAAATAAAGAATAAAAAATAGGGCTGGGGTTGTAGCTCGGAGGTAGAATGCCCCTGAGTTCAATCCCCAGTACCGCAAAAAAAAAAAAAAAAAAAATTGAGACATTTATGTTTTCTACCTTTTTTGTTTTCAAAATTGTTTAATTTCTTCTGGTGCTGATTGTGGTAGTTTATATCTATATATAAATTATTAGTTTGATCAAAGTCACTTCATTTATTGTTAAAAACTACACAGTTTAATTGAGGCAGGAGCCCGGCTGGGCCCTTGGAGCTACGCTTGGCTAGAAGCCTAAAAATTAAAATAAAAGAATAAGGCTTTTTCACAGCTCCTTTTAGATGTTAACAAGCAGACAGCTGTTGAGATAAGACATAGAACAGGCTTCCTCAGATATAAACAAATTTGGGCCTCCCTAGACCACCTGCAGATAAGACACAGAACTAAATGGTATGTCACTAACTGCCATCCTGCTTCTGTCTCTCAATTATCCCTTCCCTTCCAACAGTAGATAACTGAATGTATAAAAGAACTTGTATGTTCAGTGTTCAGGGCTTAGACCAGAAGCTTTGCTTACTGAGCCTTCACTAGTGAATAAGCTAACCTGCATTCCAACTCCAGCCACTGTCTTTTGTCTCTGGGGACCTAATTTCCTGTAACATTATTGTCTCAAATTGAAACATTTTCCTCTTTATCAGTGATTGTATACCATTTCTCATTGCTTTTGGTCTTAGTCTTGCCTACATTTTTTTGTTTCTTATTGATCTTCTCAAAGAACAAGCTTGGTATTTATTTGTCAACCCTATTTCTCTTTAATTTCATAATTAATTTCTGCTTTTATCATAATTAATTCCCACCTCCTTCTTTCATTTACTTAACATTGTGCTTTTTTCTAGTTTCTTCAATTAGTTCATTTTCATTTAAAAAATGTAACAATGAAAATATTTAAGGCTCAAAATCTTATTCTGAGAGCCGGGCGTGGTGGCGTACGCTTGTAATCCCAGCATTCGGGAGGCTGAGACCGGAGGATCCCGGTTCGCGGCCAGCCTCAGCTACCTAGTGAGGCACTCCGCAACTTAGTGAGACTCGGTTTCAAAATAAAAAGAATAAAAAATAGGGCTGGGGGTATAGCTCGGAGGTAGAATGCCCCTGAGTTCAATCCCTGGTACCGCAAAAA